>CM030367.1:61498691-61783691 GCA_017893485.1 Hemerocallis citrina | reverse complement strand
ATATGAAAGTTATAGATCTATTTCTTGGTGTTCTATAGCATTTTGAGTAATCTCAATCGGAGTTCGGATGATAGAGTTATGCGTAGATTACGAAGCGATGTCGAAACTGTTCAGAAATTTTTTTTAAGTGAAAATCGTTTATAACTGATGCTGATGAATAACGACATCATTATAACTAATGCAGCTATTGGCCATAACGCCATCAGTATAATCTATAGTGTTCTTCACATCGCTTAAACAGTTTCGACATCGCTACGTAATTTAGATATAACTTTATTATCCGAACTCCGATTTAGATGGTTCAAAATGTTATGGAACACCAAGAAAAAGCTCTACAACTTTTATTTTTTGAGTTTTGAGAGATGCTGACTGCATTAAGATCGAAATCGGTTTAGAAGTTGATGTACCTACACGAAATTTGGAGTACAATATGGATTATACTGATGTTAGTATTTCCAATAGCGGCATCAGTTATAATGATGCCGTTATTGGGAATAACGGCATCAGTTATATGCGATTTTTACTTACGATTTTTTTCTCATGTCAGAGAGCTCCTAAGTGAATGCGATATGTATTGATGTCGTTACTTCCAATAGCGGCAACGGATTTTTTTTTGTAGGTGTCGCTATTGGCAACAACGACATCAAAATAACAGATGTCGCTATTGCCAATAGTATTTTATGCTGACGTATCCTAAACTAGGTCAGTTGGGTAAATATTTTCGAAAGTGGGTCTGTTAGGTCAACATTTTCAAAAAGTGGGTTAGTACCAAATTTTTTTAGAAACAGCATCCTTGGGTGGGCCCACCATCATTTTTGAAAAAAAATCAAAATATTGTTTAGATAATTATATTCATAATAAACATATTATTATTAAATGTGGGAAAATATCTACCTTATTGTGTGGGTGAAATAATAATGGGTATCTTGGTGGGTATCTCAAATTCAATTTTTTGAACGGGAAATGATATAGCTCTTGAAGATAGCATAACCCTTGCTATTGCAAGTGCTCTAATAACTTTTTTATCTTATTCGAATTATGGTTGTTTCTCAATTTTAGTAATCGGTAAGTTTGAAAAATATTCCATTCCACTGTGACTACCATCATTTCATTTTCTGTCAATCGATTTTTTTTGAATTAAATATAAAAAACCAGTGAATATTAAAATAATAAACACTTTGTGCTTTTATTTGTGAAAATATGGTTGTTTGTTGAGCACAAAGCTCTTTGAAATAGATGACATTATTTTATTATGAACAAGAAAGGGGCTTGCTAAGTCCTGAATGGTCAGCTGGTTTAAAACATTTAGAGGGAAAATGGTAGATTACTAGAGGATTGTCTTCAACTCCAGCACACAGAAGGCCAATAGCTAAATAGAATTCATTTTAAAACAAATCAATCCTAGTTATGCATGGATTTTACTGAAACTGTATATCATTGAAAAGCGTAGAATATGTAAAGATATGCATGGATTTTTATTGTATACCTGTACATGGTATCGAATTGAACCAAATTCGTATATCTGGTGGTCGATATCTATTGGCTGTTCTGACCTGTCACGAATAAACAATTACAGGACATAAATACAACATAAAGCTGGAAGCTTTAAGCTTATCATGTGAAAATCAGAATGTGATCAGGATTTTCTTGATACTAATCACACTTGTAAGAAGGAAAAAATGTATGAGAGTTTAACTGTTTTCCTGTATGTTCACCTAGGCCTTATTACATTTGACAATTACATTTGAACGAAATGTATTTCACATTCCAATGGCAAAGTTTGCAACATGCTGGCACACAACTTATTTTCAAACCTGGTTAGATAGTTTTCAAATTAAAACTCTTTAAAGTACAACTTAAGCTTTATTGAAATTATGGGCTGGGAGAAAGGTTTGGGCAGGATAAAGATTGTATGAAAAAAGACTTAGGGTCTGTTTGTTTTGATATTCAGAATAGAGTATTCAGAATACTCTATTCAGAATAGGCGTTTGTTTTAAGTGTTATTCAGAATTGATATTCAGAATACTCATACCCCCTATTTTTCAAAACACCTCCTTTCCAAAACACCTCCTTTACTCTCTTTATTATTATTATTATTATTATATATATTATTATTATTATTATTATATATTATTATTATTATTATTATTATTATTATTATTATATATATTATTATTATTATTATTATTATTATTATTATTATATATTATTATTATTATTATTATTATTATTATTATTATTAATATTATTATTATTATTATTATTATTATTATATATATTATTAATATTATTATATATTATTATTATTATTATTATATATTATTATTATTATTATTATTATATATATTATTATATATATTATTATTATTATTATTATTATTATTATTATTATTATTATTATTTATTATTATTATTATTATTATTATTATTATTATTATATATATTATTATTATTATTATTATTTATATATATTATTATTATTATTATTATTATTATTATTATTATTATTATTATTATTATTATTATTATTATTATTATTATTATTTCAAATTGATATTCAAAATTGTCAGAAATATAACCGAACAGCTTTTAAACACTCTTTTTCAGAAAAACAGCTTTCAGATAATAGTTTTCAGCTAAAAATATAACCGAACAGCTTTTAAGCACTCTTTTTCAGAAAAACAGCTTTTAGATAACAGTTTTCAGCTAGAAATATAACCGAACAGCTTTTAAACTCTCTTTTTCAGAAAAACAGCTTTCAGATAACTGTTTTCAGCTAAAAATATAACCGAACAGCTTTTAAACTCTCTTTTTCAGAAAAACAGCTTTCAGATAACTGTTTTCAGCTAGAAATATAACCGAACAGCTTTTAAACACTCTTTTTCAGAAAAAACAGCTTTCAGATAACAGTTTTCAGCTAGAAATATAACCGAACAGCTTTTAAACACTCTTTTTCAGAAAAACAGCTTTCAGATAACTGTTTTCAGCTAGAAATATAACCGAACAGCTTTTAAACTCTATCTTTCAGAAAAATAGCTTTCAGATAACTGTTTTCAGCTAGAAATATAACCGAACAGCTTTTAAACACTCATTTTCAGAAAAACAGCTTTCAGAATATAGTTTTCAGCTAGAAATATAACCGAACAGCTTCTAAACTCTCTTTTTCAGATAAACAGCTTTCAGAATATCAATATTCAGAATACAATATAAACAAACAGCTTTTAAACTCGTATTCTGAATAACTCGATTCAGAATACTCTATTCAGAATACTCAATTCAGAATACTCTATTCAAAATATCAAAACAAACGCACCCTTAAAATTTGGGGTATCAATTGATACCACCTGATACCCCTTCTTCAGGATGTAAATATTCTCGTGATTCTCGAATCTAGGCTCGGGCTGTTGAATTCTAACCGCAGAATAACTCAACAACGACGAAGAGATACAAGGACAATAGAATAAAAAACAAGAGAACAAAAAACAACCAAAAGTAACACACAAGAACACACAAGATTTTTTCGAGATTCACCCAAAGCAATGGCTACTTTTTCGTGCAAAAGCACTCATGCGATTTCTACTAGAAATGTGAAGAATAGGTTTACAAATATCTCAAGAATTCACCCCCAAGGTGTAGGGTTTCACTCTATCTCTCTTTCTCTCAATAACGGTTGGTAGATCTTTATTTTCTTTTCACTTAACCCTAAAATCGTACACAATATAATATATATAGGTTTTCTCAACTTTTAATCTCAGATGGTCGACCGCAACATCAAGTCGGTCGATCGGTTCATACCTTCGACTGTGCAGGGTCCAACAGAGTGTAGGTCGATTAACCGTTCACCTCTTCAAGTGTATGGGGTTGAATCAGTGAGCGAGACGGTCGACAACATGGTCGACCGTATATTGCCTGGGGTGCGGTCGGCCGCAACTGTAATACCCTAAAATTTTATTTTTATAAAAATATTATGTTTTACGTGTTGTGCGTGTGCAAACTTCATGTGTTTATTTTATATGAAATCTCGTTTTGTATGAACAATTATTTTCCTTCATTTTTCTAAAAAGTCTATTTCCAAAAGCCTAAAACACTAATTAATTGTTTTAGCCCACTTTAATTAATTATTAATTTGTTGTCTTGGCCCACAAGCCTAAGCCTACTATTTATGAAGCCCACTAATTTAATTAATCAATTAAATGGTCACACTTATCATGTAGAGACAAAATGTGAACAATTTGATTAATTAAAATTGTACAAACTTCTACATAGAGGACTAGGTGGCACGTGCGAAGCACGTAGTGTGCAATGCACACTAGATTGGGGCCGGTTTGTGCTTGGAGAGATGGAGAGTGTGGGTATGTGTTCATGGGTAGTTATTTTGTGTGTGGGTGGTTGCTACAACTTCTACTCCTATCCTAGCCCTCCATTCTACAACTATCTAATCAATCATAGCCCTCCAATCTATTTCAAAACTAGTATAAATGCCCCCTTTCCTACTTGTATTCTACACTTAAGCAAATATTAAAGGAGATTTGTATACATATTAGTGTGAGTTGAGTGTGAGCGTTCCCCCATTGGAGGCCGGCCATCCCTACAAGAAGAAGCTCTCGGTTTTTGGCAAAGAGCAAGGAGAAGGAGTTCGTTGCACTGCAATCTAGGAGGAGAAGGCACTCGCTCGCCATCTAGGAGGCTCTAGGGAATTTTTCTTAATTGGTTTTCTTCAAAAGGCGGGTGTTTCTCATGACTTCTAAAGTACAAATCATGCTAGGGAATGAAATTGAATTGTTATTATGAAATACTAGTTGAAATGAAATGCAAGCTTGCCTAAATAGAAGGGAATTGAGAAATTAGCAAATATGTGTTGATTGATTACTATATTTATAAATTATGAGTAAAGTGAATGTTCTCGTTATTTCTAATGTTAGTATGCAAAATATGTCCTAAATGTGAACTATGTGGTTTAACTAGTAAAAGACTAACATCATGTTTGTGGATTAAAGTGCTAAAGTAGAATGGTGTGTTAAAGATGAATTGATAGAATAAATTATTAAGAAATGATTGGTAATAGATATCATGAAATTTACCGTTGCTATTTATGCCATTAGAAAAAATGAAAAGGAATGTATTTTTGCAAACAAATGATCGAATGCATCATGTGTAATTAATAAAACAGAAGTTCTTATAAAGCAAATTTTTAAGTAGATTGTGATATGGAAAGTTATGTTTCAAAAAGAGAAGAAAATATATTTTTAGACTTGAAAAACATTGCAGAGCAGCCGACTGATCACATTTAACAGTCGACTGACCTGATCGTTTATTTTTTAATTTAAAAATCATAGAGGAACAGCCGACTGTCCATATAAGATAGTCGACTCCTCTGAGTATTTTATTCTCGAGCTTTAGAAACTCGCAGGACAGCCGACTGGTCATGGTAACAGTCGACTGCCCTGGACATTTTTATTTTTGAGTTTAAAAACATCGTAGAACAGCCGACTGGTGATCTGTAACAGTCGACTTTCCCGAAGTTTTAATGTAAATCTGTATTCTCTTTGTGAGATAATTTCTATGACCTATGTCTTTGTATAAATGAGATTTGAGACGGTTTTTACAAAGAGGAACTCATTTTGATTATTAACTTTTTATATGAACGAAATTGAAGGGATTATGTAAGAAATTTAAGATGAGATTTTGCTAGTGAGAAATTTGAAAGGTATGAATTGTGAAACCTATTGTAAATGTGAACTGTGAAATTAGAATGGATTGAAATAGAATTATGTGAGTTTATAAACTAGTGAATGTGACATGTTTGAAGAATTTCAGTTTTTCAAGTATCTATGCATTGAATTATTGATTGTGATGAATTATGAAAGATGTGAATACATGAATACTATGCTTTTGAAACATGAATGGTGATAAATCATGAAAAGGTCTTATGAGCATGACATTGTAATTATGAGTTGAAATTGAGAGAATTAGGGTATAGCCAAGCCTTATACCGGCAGAGAAATAAATTAAAATGGAATTTGAAATGAAAAGTCCAAGACTTGGGTCATGTTGAATAAATGGATAAGACCGGTATAGTGGGAGTGCTACATTCTAAGAGATTGATTTTATTCATGATTCAATTAAATTAAGGATTAGATACATAGTGAAGATGTGATGAAAGTAGGAGAAAAATATTGAGTATGAAGGCCATTGGATTGGCGGCATGAGAGTATTCACAGGATGTTCCATGATGAGTCATGATAGGGCGTGGATACTGCTCCAGAGTACCGTCCCGGTGGCGACGTTCGTGGGGTGTTTGACGACTGCGGTGGTGTCATGTCTATGGTAGGAGCTAAATTACCACAGGATGCCTGCATGATGAGTCATGTGTCAGTGCGTTGGGATTCCCTCCAGGGCGCCTAGACATGAGTTCGTCGGTCAGAAAACATCTAGGATACTTACCGTAGTTACAGCAGTAGATTAAGTCATGGCGAGGGATTGAACTCTATAAGATGAAGAACGATTAAGGGCTTGCCCTCGGACCTATGTAGTATGGGATGCAAAGAATCCGAACAAGTGCGCATTAGTGTCATATAATATAAATAATTGTATTAAGGACTAAGTGCACATTCACAACACAACAACAATAGGATAGTCACTTTAGCTTTGTTTGTGACATGTTTGTATTTGTTAAGAAATGAGAATCATTATACTGTTTCCGGCATAGAGAGGATGGCCGCGTATAATATTTCGTCAGTTGAATGAACTGACGCGCCCACAGTTTTATATGCAGGGTAAAGATGCTTGACTATTGAAGTATACAGGCTGCGCAGGATTGAGTTAAATATTGTTTCATGTAATTTATTGTAATATTGCTTCCGCTGTGATAATGTACAAGTGTAAATCTAACTATGATAAAAGAAAAGTTTTTATTTCCTTGTAAAATTGTACAAAAGAAGTATAAAGATCCTGTGGAATCTCGAATTCAGTTGTATTTGGAATTCGGGATATTACAGAGTGGTATCAGAGCACGCTTCTAAGTAGTACAAATTTATAAGGAACGACACCCTAGAAGTGGACATTAGAGTGTGTGTTGAGTCTAGAGATTTAAATGTAAGCTACTTACATTTGTGTTGCTCTATGACTTATGCTTTTTCCTCTCTATTTCTAAGATGGCTGATCACTTCGAACCAGCTGGAGATGACAATTGGCATATCATAGAGGAAGATTACTACCCCGGACAAGCAGATTCCGAGGAAGAGTACTACCCCAGGGCAAGTAGGCTCCGACGGAGAGGAATGGCATGAGTCCCGAGAGATCACTCCACCTCCGGACTCATTTGACGACTCTTCTGACGAAGAGGAACCAGTTCCAAGTAGTCTTGTGATATCTCTTCAGAGGCAGGTAGAAACTCTACGGGAGAGAGTCGGACTATTGGAGGCTCAGTTGGCAAAGCGTAAGGATGATTTTGCAGTTCTCAGTCATCGTGTATGGAAACTCGAGAAGAGGAAAAACATGGCCGATGTACTGAAGGAAAAAGTTGAAGAACTATGGGGAGAGCTTCGTGAAGCCAAGAGGAACCGTAGGAGTTAGACCATTGTATCGTCTACTTCTTTCATTTTGATATAAAAAATGTTTTAAATTCGAATGTATAAAGTTTAAAATTCAATGAAATGGAAATATTGACTCAAAAGTTCATGTTTTCACACTTCGAATTTAATGGATCTCAGACACTCAATGCCGTGGCCATGAATCAAAATCAAGGAAGGGTGCCTGCAAATCCAGTACCCGAAGCAATCAAACTTGTGGAATCGTTCAAGCGGATGAAACCACCGGTGTTTGAGGGGAAGTCGGACCCTAACGCGGCTGACAATTGGATCCGTCAGGTAGAGACTATCTTCGAAGTCCTGGAGACCCCGGAAGGCAGCAAAGTGAAGTTGGCGACTCTGCAGTTTGAGAAGGATGCAGCTATGTGGTGGCAGTCGATGAAGCGGACGATGGGAGGCTTGGCTCTTAGCTGGGAGGAATTCTTGGAGGAGTTTCGCAGTCATTACTTTCCCTCAGACGTCCAAGAGAAGAAGGCCATGGAGTTTCTGTCACTGCAGCAGGGCGGCATGTCGGTTAGGGAGTATGAGACTAGATTCACTCAACTCTCAAGGTATGCTTTCGAATTGGTGATGGATGAGGTGAAGAAGGCTCGTAAGTTCGAGCATAGTTTGAGGCCAAGCTTGAGGTCCAGGATGATACCCCTCGGTATCAAAAGGTTTGACAAGCTGGTCAAACGAGCGGCAGCCACAGAGGCCGACATGGTGCAATTCCACGCTGTTTAGAATAGGAGAAACAACTAGAATGCGGGGAAGAGACCCACAGTTGCTGGCAATGTCAGGGGACAGCCACCGGCTCAAAGGTTCAAGCCTACGGGTGCGAACGCTGTTCAAGTGGCAGGAAGACCCGGGAATACTTGGGCGAGACCTCCAGTGACGTATTTCAACTGTGGAGAGATAGGCCACTACAAGTCTCACTACCCCAAACTGCAGGATGTCGTCCGTAATGGACCAACTCAGCAGACCGAGAGAAGCCGTACCAGCAGGGGCGAGTATTTGCCTTGACTGAAGCTGATGCTGATGAGGTGGATCACATCATCACTAGTACGAGGGGGGATGTTTAGGAGTATTTTCTGTTGATTCTCTTTCCCATTATTTAGTGAACTGTTATGTAACGAGTATATGTTATGTAACAGGAGAACTTATTTTGAATGGAAAGAAAGCTGTTGTTTTGTTTGATACTGGGTCCTCTCATACTTTTGTATCACCTAAATTTGCTAAAGTGTTGGGAGTTGAACCGAAGATTTTTCCAGGCAAGGTTTTAGCGGTAGCTACTCCGTCAGGGGAGACTCTAACCACTGATCGGTACTATACTGACTGCGAGGTGGTGATTGGAGATCGAATTTTCGGGATCGATCTGATCGAGCTGAATGTTTTGGGAGTCGATGTTATCATTGACATTGATTGGATGTCGGTGTACAGTGCGAACATCGAGTGTAAGACCAAGACAGTAACAGTGAAGGCTCCAGGTGGACTTGAAGTCACTTTCCAAGGGAAGAGAAGATGTTCAGATTTGGTTGCTGCTATCAGCCAGAAGAGAGGGATTCCTGCAGAGGTGCAGCAGATTCCTGTGGTTCGGGATTATCCGACCGTGTTCTTGGAAGATTTGCCTGGGTTACCCCCGCATCGTGATGTGGAGTTCAGCATCACTGTTCAGCCAGGATGTGCACCTATTTCCAAGGCACCGTATAGGATGGCACCTGTGGAACAGGATGAGATCAAACGGCAGATTGAGGAACTGTTGGAGAAAGACTTTATTCAACCGAGTGCGTCACCTTGGGGAGCACCGGTGCTTTTGGTAAAGAAGAAGGATGGTTCGATAAGGATGTGCATCGATTACCGAGAGCTGAATAAGGTCACTGTTCAGAATAAATATCCTATTCCAAGAATTGATGACTTGTTCGATCGTCTACAAGGAGCTGCAGTTTTCTCCAAAATAGATCTTTAATCAGGATATCATCAAGTTCGAGTGAAAGCTGAAGACGTGCACAAGACTGCGTTCAGAATCCGACATGAGCATTACGAATTCTTAGTTATGCCGTTTGGAGTGACGAATGCGCCTGCAATCTTCATGGACATGATGAACAGAGTTCTGAGGCCGTTCATTGATTCTTTCGTCGTGGTATTTATCGACGATATCCTCGTGTACTCCAAGTCGGAGGAGGAGCAGACAGAGCATTTGGCAATAGTTTTGAGGAAGCTTCAGGAGCATGAGTTGTATGCCAAGTTGTCCAAGTGAGATTTCTGGAAATCTCAAGTGGCATTCCTAGGTCACATCATTTCTAAGGAGGGAGTGGCAATTGATCCTCAGAAGATAGAGGCAGTGAGAGATTGGACAAGACCTACTACAGTGAAGGAAATCAGGAGTTTCCTTGGGCTAACTGGATATTATAGGAGGTTTATCCAGGGCTACGCTCAGATAGCCGTACCGCTCACTGGTCTGACCAAGAAGAATGTGAACTTCAAGTGGACTGAGCAGTGCGAGGCAAGCTTTCGAGAGTTGAAAGAGAAGCTGACTACTGCACCCATTTTGGCTTTGCCTAGAGCAGGTGTCGAATATGATGTCTACAGCGATGCTTCACATCGTGGGCTCGGTTGTGTCTTAATGCAAGAAGGAAAAGTAATCGCTTATGGGTCTAGGCAACTAAGACCGCATGAGAAAAATTATCCGATTCATGATCTGGAGTTGGCTGCGATTATCTTCGCCTTAAAGCAATAGAGGCATTATGTGTATGGCGAGAAGCTGAACATGTACACAGACCATAAAAGCTTGAAGTATATCTATCAGCAGAAGGATCTGAACCAGAGGCAAAGGAGATGGTTGGTGGTACTTGAGGACATTCGTCCGGAGATTAAGTATCATCCTGGGAAGGCTAATGTTGTTGCTGATGCACTTAGCCGCAAGAGCAGTCTGGCAAGTTTGATTACAACTCAGAAGCAGCTGGCAGAGGAGTTGGATCGGGCTGGAATTGAAGTTGTTCTGCAAGGCTTGGGATCATCTTTAGCTCAGTTGAGGCTTCAACCGACGTTGAATGGAAGGATTATTGCAAGTCAGAAGGAAGATGCAGAGATTCAGAAAATGATGGAGCAGGTTGGTGCCAGCAAGTTGCCCGGATTTCAAATCAGGAATGAAGTGCTGTGATTTGGTGAGAGGCTGTATGTTCCGGATCAATCGGACTTGAAAGAAAGTCTTCTTCAGGAGGTACATGCTACTCTTTTTTCTGTACATCCTGGGAGTACCAAGATGTATAGGGACATTAAACAGCATTTCTGGTGATCAGATTTGAAACGGGATGTGGCTGAATTTGTATCGAGGTGTGAGATTTGTCAACAAGTCAAAGTCGAGAATCAGAAACCTGGAGGTCTATTACAGTCGTTACCTATTCCGAAATGGAAATGGGATAACATCAGCAAGGATTTTATCATGGGTTTGCCCAAGAGTCCTAAAGGCAATGATGTGATTTGGGTCATAGTCGATCGACTAACCAAGTCTGCTCACTTCTTGGCGATGAAACTCACTGCTTCGATGGACAAGTTGGCTGAGATGTATGTTGGTGAGATCGTCAGGCTTCATGGCATTCCGTTGACCATTGTGTCTGATCGAGATGCGCGGTTTACTTCGCATTTCTGGAGGAGTCTTCAGACAGCTTTAGGTACCAAGACGGATTTCAGCACTGCTTTTCATTCCCAGACCGATGGGCAGACCGAGAGAGTCAACCGTATTCTTGAGGACATGCTTTGGTGTTGTGTACTAGACTTTGGAGGCAGTTGGGAAAGACATTTACCTTTGGTGGAGTTTGCCTACAACAACAGTTCAGACTAGCACTGGGATGGCGCCGTACAAAGCTCTGTATGGCAGGAAGTGTAGGACGCCTGTCTGTTGGTTCGAAGTTGGAGAGCGACAGATGTTTGGGCCTGAGATTGTGTAACAGATCTCTGAAAAGATTTATCTGATCAGAAAGAGGTTGGTGGATGCTCAGAGTAGGCAGAAGAGCTATGCAGATAACCGGAGAAGGGACCTTGAGTTTGAGGTTGGTGACTTTGTCTTTCTAAAGGTATCGCCCAACAAAGGTGTGATCCGATTCGGCAATGGTGGAAAGTTAGCCCCAAGGTTCATAGGCACGTATAAGATATTGAAAAGAATCGGAAAAACTACTTACCTGCTTGAGTTACCGGAAGAGTTGTCTCAGGTGCACAATGTCTTTCACGTGTCTATGCTGAGAGGTTACATTCTAGATCCAAGTCATCATTTGCCTGAAGTGCCAGAGGGTTTGCAGTTGGATCTGAGTTACATTGAGCTTCCAGTTGAGATTGTTGATCGTCGGGAGAAAGTCTTGAGGAATAAGACGATACCGATGGTCAAGGTAGTCTGAAAAAACCAATTGGTTGAGGAGGCTACTTGGGAATCTGAGGAGAGGATGATGAAGGATCATCCTGAGCTGTTTGCTTGATTGTATTTTTCTTCTTGTGTTTTGTTTTCTCACTCATTAATTGTAGTTCCGGGGACGGAACTATTCTAAAGTGGGAGTGTTGTAATACCCTAAAATTTCATTTTTATAAAAATATTATATTTTACGTGTTGTGCACGTGCAAACTTCATGTGTTTATTTTATATGAAATCTCATTTTGTATGAACAATTATTTTCCTTCATTTTTCTAAAAAGTCTATTTCCAAAAGCCTAAAACACTAATTAATTGTTTTAGCCCACTTTAATTAATTATTAATTTGTTGTCTTGGCCCACAAGCCTAAGCCCACTATTTATGAAGCCCACCAATTTAATTAATCAATTAAATAGTCACACTTGTCATGTAGAGACAAAATGTGAACAATTTGATTAATTAAAATTATACAAACTTCTACATAGAGGACTAGGTGGCACCTGCGAAGCACGTAGTGTGCAATGCACACTAGATTGGGGCCGGTTTGTGCTTGGAGAGATGGAGAGTGTGGGTATGTGTTCATGGGTAGTTATTTTGTGTGTGGGTGGTTGCTACAACTTCTACTCCTATCCTAGCCCTCCATTCTACAACTATCCAATCAATCCTAGCCCTTCAATCTATTTCAAAACTAGTATAAATGCCCCCTTTCCTACTTGTATTCTACACTTAAGCAAATATTAAAGGAGATTTGTATACATATTAGTGTGAGTTGAGTGTGAGTGTTCCCCCATTGGAGGCCGGCCATCCCTACAAGAAGAAGCTCTCGGTTTTTGGCAAGGAGCAAGGAGAAGGAGTTCGTTGCACTGCAATCTAGGAGGAGAAGGCACTCGCTCGCAATCTAGGAGGCTCTAGGAGATTTTTCTTAATTGGTTTTCTTCAAAAGTCGGGTATTTCTCATGACTTCTAAAGTAGAAATGATGCTAGGGAATGAAATTGAATTGTTGTTATGAAATACTAGTTGAAATGAAATGCATGCTTGCCTAAATAGAAGGGAATTGAGAAATTAGCAAATATGTGTTGATTGATTACTATATTTATAAATTATGAGTAACGTGAATGTTCTCGTTATTTCTAATGTTAGTATGCAAAATATGTCATAAATGTGAACTATGTGGTTTAACTAGTAAAAGACTAACATCATGTTTGTGGATTAAAGTGCTAAAGTAGAATGGTGTGTTAAAGATGAATTGATAGAATAAATTATTAAGAAATGATTGGTAATAGATGTCATGAAATTTTCCATTGCTATTTATGCCATTAGAAAAAATGAAAAGGAATGTATTTTTGCAAATAAATGATCGAATGCATCATGTGTAATTAATAAAACAGAAGTTCTTATAAAGCAAATTTTTAAGTAGATTGTGATCTGGAAAGTTATGTTTCAAAAAGAGAAGAAAATATATTTTTAGAATTGAAAAACATTGCAGAGCAGCCGACTGATCACATTTAATAGTCGACTGGCCTGATCGTTTATTTTTTAATTTAAAAATCATAGCGGAACAGCCGACTGTCCATATAAGATAGTCGACTCCTCTGAGTATTTTATTCTCGAGCTTTAGAATCTCGCAGGACAGCCGACTGGTCATGGTAACAGTCGACTGCCCTGGACATTTTTATTTTTCAGTTTAAAAACATCGTAGAACAGCCGACTGGTGATCTGTGACAGTCGACTTCCCCGAAGTTTTAATGTAAATCTGTATTCTCTTTGTGAGATAATTTCTATGACCTATGTCTTTGTATAAATGAGATTTGAGACGGTTTTTACAAAGAGGAACTCATTTTGATTATTAACTTTTTATATAAACGAAATTGAAGGGATTATGTAAGAAATTTAAGATGAGATTTTGCTAGTGAGAAATTTGAAAGGTATGAATTGTGAAACCTATTGTAAATGTGAACTGTGAAATTAGAATGGATTGAAATAGAATTATGTGAGTTTATAAACTAGTGAATGTGACATGTTTGAAGAATTTCAGTTTTTCAAGTATCTATGCATTGAATTATTGATTGTGATGAATTATGAAAGATGTGAATACATGAATACTATGCTTTTGAAACATGAATGGTGATAAATCATGAAAAGGTCTTATGAGCATGACATTGTAATTATGAGTTGAAATTGAGAGAATTAGGGTATAGCCAAGCCTTATACCGACAGAGAAATAAATTGAAATGGAATTTGAAATGAAAAGTCCAATACTTGGGTCATGTTGAATAAATGGATAAGACCGGTATAGTGGGAGTGCTACATTCTAAGAGATTGATTTTATTCATGATTCAATTAAAGTAAGGATTAGATACATAGTGAAGATGTGATGAAAGTAGGAGAAAAATATTGAGTATGAGGGCCATTGGATTGGCGGCATGAGAGTATTCACAGGATGTCCCATGATGAGTCATGATAGGGCGTGGATACTTCTCCAGAGTACCGTCCCGGTGGCGACGTTCGTGGGGTGTTTGACGATGGCGGTGGTGTCATGTCTATGGTAGGAGCTAAATTACCACAGGATGCCTGCATGATGAGTCATGTGTCAGTGCATTGGGATTCCCTCCAGGGCGCCTAGACATGAGTTCTTAGGTCAGAAAACATCTAGGATATTTACCGTAGTTACAGTAGTAGATTAAGTCATGACGAGGGATTGAACCCTATAAGATGAAGAACGATTAAGGGTTTGCCCTCGGACCTATTTAGTATGGGATGCATAGAATCCGAACAAGTGCGCATTAGTGTCATAGAATATAAATAATTGCATTGAGGACTAAGTGCACATTCACAACACGACAATAGTCCCTTTAGCTTTGTTTGTGACAAGTTTATGTTTTTTAAGAAATGAGAATCGTTATACTGTTTCCGGCATAGAGAGGATGGCCACGTATAATATTTCATCAGTTGAATGAACTGACACGCCCACAGTTTTATATAGAGGGTAAAGATGCTTGACTATTGAAGTATATATGCTGCGCAGGATTGAGTTAAATATTGTTTCATGTAATTTATTGTAATATTGCTTCCGCTGTGATAATGTACAAGTGTAAATGTAACTATGATGAAAGAAAAGTTTTTATTTCCTAGTAAAATTGTATGAAAGAAGTGTAAAAATCCTGTGGAATCTCGAATTCAGTTGTATTTTGAAATTCGGGGTGTTATAGCAACTCTGCCTGTAGCTTCAAACTACTCTTGACCTGCTTTCTCCCACTATGACTCTCCTTCTTGTCTATCTTTTTCAACCCATTATCGTGTATTGGATCCACAAACCTCAACAATCTTCCACTTAGAGACATATACACGAAGTCTCTAACCTGATCTTCATTCTTCCATTGGCCTAGTCTAGGCCTGTGCCTCTGTGAGTCTCCTCAACAATTAACCTGGAGACAATCCGATAGCGGTATAGCAGAACTGATGTTTCCTGCTATCCACCATCTTAGTGAGCATGTCCGCCAGATTC
Source organism: Hemerocallis citrina (assembly GCA_017893485.1). Lineage (NCBI taxonomy): Eukaryota > Viridiplantae > Streptophyta > Magnoliopsida > Asparagales > Asphodelaceae > Hemerocallis > Hemerocallis citrina. Next base: position 61,768,218 of record CM030367.1, on the reverse strand, counting down.
TTAGTACCAAGAATCTTAGTTAGCTTCAACTATATCTTCTCAACCGCCATTTTAATAAAATGATACTCATTTGAATGTGCCGAGTCCTAGAGTGATATGCCGAGTTTCTCACCAAGAAAACTGCACTTTAACTGTCACACCATAGTTCACCTATGGGTTGCTTCCTGCCTAACTATTTCATAAGCTCCGAAATCCACAACATGTCTTTCGTCACTTCTATAAGTGCTAGATACTTTGACTCCATGGTTGACTGTGCTTAAACCTTTTGTAACTACGAAGCCCAGCTGACAGTTGTTCCTTCAACTGTAAATACATAGCCTGTAGTACTTCTGCAACCATCACGATTGTCCAAAAAATCCGCATCCACATAACCATATATATGCAAAGAATCTCCCCCAAAATAAAGAGAGTGATCTGAAGTACCTAGTAGATATCTAAGAATCCACCTTACTGCATCCCAATGTTGTTTACATGTAACGGCGACAACTCCCACTGCTTGTGCGATGTCTGGTCTTGTAGGCACCATCGCATACATCAAACTCTCAATGGCTTAGGCATAAGAAATTGCAGTCATTTCCTCTATATCCGTCTCCGTTTTAGGACGCAAGTCCATTGATAACTTGAAGTGAGCAGTCAAGGGACAAGTGACTAGTCTCGCGCCATCCATGTTGAATCTCTTCAACACCTTCTTCACGTAGTCCGCTTGAGATAAACCAAAGCTTCGTACTTCTCCTGCCTCTATTAATCTTCATGCCTAGGATTTGCTTTGCTTCACCCAAGTCCTTCACTAAAAATTTCGAAGCTAGCGCATTTTTCACTTCCTTGACCTTCTCCATACATGAATCTGCTAACAACGTGTCGTCCCCATACAACGCCAAGGTAACTATATCATTGTCCTCATATCTACGAACACACACACAATGATCTGTTTCACACCTGTCGAAACCTCTTCCTCTCATAAAGTAATCAAACTTCAAATACCATTACTGCAGTGCTTATTTGAGCCCATAAAGACTCTTCTTTAATCGACACTCTTTGCCCTCGTCGTCGTCCAGTCACCTCGATTTGCCCCCTCGCCGTCTCCTCCTCTGTTTCGTCGAGAAACAGAGCTCCGCTCGAGCTCTTGCCGCTGCATCGCTTCACGACCGCCAACACTTTGCCGTCGATGCAGCCCCTTTGTTCTGCTCGACGCCGTGACCACCTAGTCACTGCGAGTGCCGCCCGATTGTCCCCTCTCCCATTCTCTGTCGAAGTTGAGGAAGAAGACGAAGCATAGTTGGGAAGTTGGTGTTTGCTGTTCGGATATAGGGGATCCGACTAGGTGTTTGGTTTTACTTTGAGATCCGTTGTTGTGTGGTAGTTTGTTGTTTGATCTCGATCTTGGCCGTCCGATCGTTGATCATCACGATCGTTGATCACTTCTTGATCTGTTGACCATGGTAGTTGGATTTGCATTGATCATCATCACCACCATCATCATCATTAAGATCTTGATCTCGACAGTCGGATCTCTTTTGATCATCGCGATCGTGATCTTGATCTTCGATCTTAGCCTTCCGATCATCTGATCTTGATCCCCATCAAGAACTGTGCCCGATCGTGATCATCGTGATCGTTTGCTCGTCGCCGTGTCGCTGAGATTCCGATCCCGTTATTCTTCGCATATTCGGATTAATCTAACGTCATCCTAAAGGCAAGTCATCTCACTCTAAAATTGTATTGTATCATATTCGAGATTGTTTATTGAATCCCACAAGTAGATCTATTTTGATTATCGTATATTTGTTATTATTATCTATCGTTGGGATATTACGGATTTACACGAGCAAATCCAAGTAGTAGTCTTGACTTCGTACCGTCTTTTGCCTCCAATGTATAGAGATCTTGCATGCATTCATGTAGTTAATTATTGAATATAGGAATAGGAATTATTATTGTATTTCATGTCATGACATCACACAACTATTGTAGATTGTATACTAGTATTAATTGTTTATATGATTGATGTTAGTGTGTTAGTTGATTATGATTAGTAAGATTATTAACATTATACATCTTAATACCATGTTCACATAAAATTAACTTGTTGTGATTTATGATTGTTAACCCTAACCCACCATTCATAACATCTTAATTATTTTATGCATGAAAAATACATTGAGACCCTGAAGTTTACTGCCAATCTGAACATTACCATGCTGTTTTGATCTAGATAATGTCACCAAAATAACCAACTTCCTGAATATGAAATATAGTCCCAGATGTCTAGTTTACTACCGTTTTAACGAAATTAAATTCCGAGTTATGGTTTGTGAGTTATCGCAGTTTTACTGCTGTTGTGTCGTAGAATTCCATATTCTTAGAACAGCTACAACACTATGATTTACAATTAATTTAACCATGATACCTGTAAGATAATGACTTGAAATTTTACATGATGATACTAGACACACTAGAAAACATTCTCTAATTTTCCTGGAATTAATTAATGAAGTTTCAGACCTGTTTCATATGTATAAACATAATTTTACAAGTTCTGGCTGAACACAAATCCTGTGTAGTTTGCTGTTTTGACACCTGATGCTACAACTTTTATGTATCTTGTTAATATGCGTTGGAACCGGGTAGGAGTCTAGTTTCTAGACCTTCTGACGGATCCACTTTTGTTATCCTGGAGCAACATGAATTCTGATTTTGATACAACAACCTACTGCTGTCCCGAATTGGATTTTTAATGTGTTAGTTTGACTAATACATTAGATAGATTTGACTCGATCAGGATTAACTCAACATTAAACAAGCCATGCAATCACATGAACAATTTGATAATCAACTCTATCTGGACACTAGTCTTATCCCATTCATTTGATCCCTTCATATTCAATTCTTTGATTCCTTATTTCCTTCTATCTCTTGCAGTCGTCCTGATTTGTTGATTCCATATTGGGTTTCTTTCTATGCCTATGTTCTTTTGATTCTGGTGCAAGCAATCTCTTATTTCTGCTTGCTTCGTTGATTCCTTCTTATTTCAGCTCGTATGTCATTCATTGCTTTCCGTGCCTTGCATTCATCTTCGTCGTTGATTCATATTGAGTATCATACTAGTTGTTTCTTCCCTATCTTGTCCTCTTCAAATTCCGATGCTATCTGTTCTTTTCTTTCTTGCTTGGTTCGTTGATCGGTATCACTGGATCAACATCGACTCGTCTGCAGCTTGGATCATCACCGGGAGAGGAAGTGTCGTCTTTTGCTCCAAGATGTGCATGCAGAGTCCTAGGATTTCAAGAAGTGTTCAGACTGTGAAGTTGCCCGAAGTTCGAAGTCCATGTTGGAAAGATCCGCTTGTTCGTGCCAAGGATATGGTGAGCTACGAAGCTGATAGGTGGAGCTAATGGATGCTATTGGTGGAGTCTTCCTGATCAGAGTGGTGCAACGGAAGCGTGTGGGCCCATAACCCACAGGTCCCAGGATTCTCTCGTTGCTTCCCCTTCTTTGTATTGTTTGCTTCTCTCCATTCCTTGCATTTACCATCATCTATTGACTCATCATTTGATTCAATTCTTCCCTATCCATTATCTCTTTGATTTCATTTCTACATACTCCTTATCTTGCTTTGTTATCTTGTATTGCTTCTTCCCTTTTGATACAGTTTATTTTCTTTCATGCATTCCACCTGACATTGTTGTTATCCATTTCCTTCTTATCCTGGTGTTGCCACCAAATTGACTTTTCTTTTGGATCCCTTGTTTTGTTACCCCAAGTTTGCTTTTGCCTTGTCCTACATTCCACCTCAATTGAATTTTGAGGACGAAATTCTGTTGTAAGGTGGGTAGGATTTGTAACCCCTGTTTTCGCAAGTACGTATTTTCTGTGTATTTTTCTGTATTTAAAATTTTTGTAAATTATTTTTCTGTTTTCAAATTTTTTTGTTAAAATGTATTTTTGGATCTTCTGTTAAAGTCTATTTTTAATCAATAATTTTATTTGTAACTAGTTTCCAATGATTCTTATATTGTTATTCAAATCTTATTATTATTGTTATTATTGCTTTGATTATTAAGGTTAAGATTATTAGTATTATTATTATTACTATTATTATTGTTATTATTGTATTTTATTTTTCTTTGTATTATTATTTATTGGTGTACTTCATCGTCTCTTATGAACCACTGTAATTTGAGTATTTGATATTAAAAAATCATTTTCTTGCTTTTAACTCAACTTTCGTTTCCCGAATTTATTTTTTTATTTTTATTATTATTATTCTGATTATCGTTATTTTTTAAATTATTGTTATTAATATTATTACCTTTGATTGTTAATTTAAGAATCTATTTCTATTGTTAATTATATTTGTAGTTTGTCAAATAAATTCCATATTGTAGTACAAAATATGTTTTGTTATATAATTCTACATTTTATTAGTTATTTTATTTTCCCTAATAGATTTAAACCCATTTAATACCCAAAATCCAAACCATTTTGTTTATTGGATCATACCTTATTCAAACCCAATAACCCAAAACCCATAATACTATATATACCCTATACCCTAACCTAACCCTATTACCCTAATATTGTTTAATCCCCTGTAGGTGCCAAACGCATTACCCCCACTGTTCATCCATCGTCTTCCCCTCGTCCTGCCTCTTGCTTCGTCGCTGCCTTCTTCTTTCCCCTTTGCTTCAAAACCCGTGGGTTGTTTCATGTACAGCTCTTATTCGACATCACCATGGAGAAATACTGTTTTCACATCCAACTGCTCCAAGTGCAAGTCTTCAACTACAATAATACTAAGCAGAACCCTAATTGAAGCCATTTTTACAACCAGTGCAAAGATCTCACTATAATCAACACCTACTCTTTAAGAGAATCCTTTCACAACATGCATCACCTTGTATCTCTTACTGCCATCTGCCTCATCTTTGACTCTGAAAACCTATTTGTTCATAAGAGCGTGTTTTCCTACAGGTAACTTGGTCAACTCCCAAGTTTGGTTCTGTTCTAAGGAGTTCATCTCGTCGTTCATGGCTAACTCCCACTGAATTCGAGCCTCATCCCTCAAAGCCTATTCATGAGTCTCTAACTCTCCTAAATCTGTGTACAGAACATGCTCGTGAACAACACTAGCTGATTGATCAAATATCTTGGTTGGCCTTATCACTCGTGTCGATCTCCTCAATGTGGGTACTGGTTCCACGACTGTTTCAGGTTTCCCGAACTATTCTAGTTGTACCTGTTTGTCTTGGATAACCTTCTCATTCCCAATAGGCTCAACATGAGCCTCCTGTGCTGCCTGTGGTTCCTGTACCTGTTGATGCACTGTAGGGCACCCACCATTAGAACCACCTTCAGAATCAGAATCTGAGTCTGAACCCAAATCTGACCCTGGACTGGTTATACTGTTTTGACCTGTATGCGTGTCCTTGTATAGAACCTCTTCATTGAACACTACGTTCTTGCTGCGAATAACCTTATTATCCACATAATCTCCAAGTCTGTAACCATACTGATCACCGCCGTAGCCAATGAATACACAGCTTCTGGAATTAGAATCCAACTTCTTCTTTCTTCCCGTCAATTAGTGCATATACAATACAACCATAAATTTTCAAATGTGAATAATTAACAGTTTTACCTGACCATAGTTCTTCTGGAATGGCCCCTCAAGGACACTGGATGGGCAACAGTTAATCAAATACACTACTGTATCAACTGTAGCGGCCCAAAGATGGACCGGAAGACCCGCACGAAGTATCATGCATCTCGCCCTTTCAAGTATCGTGCGGTTCATTCTTTCTACTACACCATTCTCCTGTGGACTTAGGAACTGTCCTGATTTCTTTGACACATTTCTTTGCCAGATAGTTACCAAACTGTTTGCTTGTGTACTCACCTCCGTTGTTTGACTTTAAGGCTTTCACCTTACAACCCGTCTCATTCTCAACCCTGGGCTTCCAAGCTCTAAATGCCTCAAATACTTCTGATTTCTCACGAATTGCATAAACCCAAACTTTCCTTGTAGTATTATCGATGAATGCGACGAAGTATCTCTTACCACCATAAGAGAATTCCTGAGTTGGACCCCACACATTTGTATGTACCAACTCTAGCTTTCCAAGCTTCTTCTCATGCTCACCCAACTGAAAGCTATCTGTCTTCTGTTTTTCCATCACATAATTCTCACATAAATCCATCTCAACCTTCTTCAGCCCCGGCAAAAGATCCCTAGAATAAATCTACTTGACACCCCTTTCACCAAGGTGCCCCAACCTGACATGCCATAGAATTGAAGAAGAACTACTTGCTGATACTGTAGAAATGATATCACTTGAATCACCTCCTTTGAGTAAGTACAACATGTCACCACGCTTTTCTTTTGCCACCAACCAGGCACATGTAGTCACCTTCCATTCTCCATGCCCAAAATTTTTTGTGAACCCTTCTTTGTCTAGTTTGCTAGTAGAGATCAAGTTTTTCTTCAAGCTCGGAATATGTCTTGTGTCATTCAAGACCAGTTGCCCACCATTGCGAGCCTTCACTCTCACTGTGCCTCTAGCTACAACTGGACATATCTGCCCATTTCTAACTGAAACTGCACGAAAATCACCTGTCCTATAATCCTCAAAAACATCCCTCAATGGGGTACAATGATAAGAAGCACCAGAATTTATACCCCAATCATTTTGCATAATATTAAATCCAGCAAATAAACACAATTCATCTTGACGGGGTTCAATACTTATCAGATTGGCTACCAGTGACCCTGCTTGTGCTTTCTTGTACTCCTCGCATTGGTCTCTCCTGTATCCTGGCTTCTTGCAGTACCAACACTCACCTTTGCGATGACATGTTCTTGACTTGGACCTATGATTCATGCTCTGTGACTTTGCTCTGTGTTTCTTCTACCACGGATATCAACTGACAGCGCGACATTGCTAGGATATGACACCGAAGTCTCTCCATGTCTTTTCCTCCTTGCATCCTCATTCATAATGGTGTTTATAACATCCTTTAGGGTTTTCGTATCAGTTATGGTGCTTGTAATAGTCTGCTCTACTGTGCTGTAACTATCGGGAGGACTGGATAGCAACAACAACGATTGTGCCCTTTCCTCAAACTTTAAACCCGACAATTCCATCTGATTGTAAACCTTAAAGAAATTGTTGATGTGCTCATCAACCGAACCCCTTTCCGACAAATTCAAGTTAACCAACTTCTTAAGGTGAAGAACCTGGTTCGCTGCATTCGGCTTCTCAAACATGTCTGTCAATATCTCCATTACCCCCTTCGCGGTCCTTGCCTTTTCAATGTGAAATAGCGCCTTCCGGTCAGTGACAACTGAATCTGCCCAAACGCTTTCTGATCTAATCTATTCTAAATTACCAACGCAACCGGATCGACCTCTGCCCCTTCAGGCTTCAAACCAAACAACGAATCATCTAGACCCTTCTGTCGGAGATACGCAATCATTTGGATCTTCCACATTGTGAAATCCATTCCATCGAACTCCTTGAATCTACTCGTATCCCTCCTCTCAATCAACACTACCAACATGTAGCTCTGATACCACTTTGTTGAATTCTAATTGCGGAATAACTCAACAACGACGACGAGATGCAAGAACAATAGAATAAAAAACAAGAGAACAAAGAACAACAAAAAACAACACACAAGATTTTTTCGAGGTTCACCCAAAGCAATGGCTACTTTCCCACGCAGAGGCGCTCTTGCGATTTCCACTAGAAATATGAAGAATAGGTTTAAAAATCTCTCAAGAATTCACTCCCAAGGTGTAGGGTTTCACTCTATCTCTCTTTAACTCAATGACGGCAGGTAGATCTCTATTTTCTTTTCACTTAACTCTAAAATTGTACACAATAATATATACATTGGTTTTCTCAACTTTCAATCTCATTTGCAGATCAAAACAGCATCGGGATGGTCGACCACAACACCAAGTTGGTCGACCATTTCATACCTTCGACTGTGCAGGGTCCAACAGAGTGTAGGTCGGTCGACTGCGCGGTCGACCGGTAGCCTCTTCAAGTGTATGGGGTTGAATCAGTGAGCGAGACGGCCGACTGCACAGCCGACCGTACATTGCCTGGGGTGCGGTCGACCGCAATTCTACCTGTAGCTTCAAACTACTCTTGACCTGCTTGCTCCCACTTCGACTCTCCTTCTCGTCTATCTTCTTCAACCCATTATCGTGTATTGGATCCACAAACCCCAATACGGGCTTGGCCTAGAAAAACTCGTTCAGGCTCGTTTGATAGTTAAATGAACCAAGCTTGGACATAAATTAATGTTCATTTATTTAAGTGAATGATGAACAACTCCTGTTTGCGCGGCTCATTTAAAGCTTGTATAAGCTCGTTTTAGCTTAGCTCGTTTAAGGCTCAAAGTATGGTTTATTTAGGCTAATTTAACTCAATTTACTAACCTTCCAAAAATACATGTTAACTAGGGATGCTTTCGGATAAGGATATATCTGATTCAATCCATATCCGAATCCAAAATTTTGCGGATGCGGATATAAAAAATCCGTATATTGACGGATACGAATACGGATACGGATTCGGATACGAATATGGATCCCTAAAAAAAGCAATTGCGGATACGAATATCCACTTAATATATATATATATATATATAGTGCACATGGATGATCCGAACCGTTCATTGATATACAAATCTAAATTAGTCTAAATATGTAAAATCAAGTCATTTGGAATTTATTTGCTCATCCATTGAAGTGTTACAAAATTGTATGGCTGAATATCATTTGTTTTTATACTGACTTGATGGATGGGCAAATGAATTCCAAATAACTTGATTTGACATATTTAGACTAATTTAGACGTGTAGATCAATGTAAATGGTTCAGATCATCCATGTGCACTCCGTATAAAAAGTCCACCCCCCCCTCTCCCCCTCCTTCCCCCCCCTATATATATATATATATATATATATATATATATACTAAAAAGTGAAAATCCCCCCCTCCCCTAAAGTCCCCGACTCCCCATTCCCCAACCCTAATATTCTAAATTTAGCAAACCCAACTTCTCGATGCCTCATCGTTCGATCTCCTCGACGACACGATGCCTTCGATTACTCTGACCAAGCTTCACCCATCGCCGTCGATTACTCCGCCCAAGCTCCACCTATTCCTGTCAGTTACTCATCACCGTCGATTACTCCGACCAAGCTCCACCCATCCTCGTCGATTACTCCGACCAAGCACCACTCATCCCCATCAATTACTCCTCGCCATCGATAACTCCGACCAAGCTCCACCCATCCCCGTAGAGGAACAATCGCCATCGATTAGGTAAATCTATCGTGCTCGAAACAGATTATCCATTTCTACATCATTTTCTATTATTTACAAATTCACATGGATGTTATTATAGACTTTCTGTTTGCACGCGTGCTGCACAAGTTTATCTTCTATAGTTCATTCTTTCTACCAATTCAAGCTTGAGATGTTTGATAATTTTTGAATTAATGGTGTTCACTAAATCTCATATGTACATAAGAAGGAGAAAAGCCTGTGAAGTAAGTTAGTAACATGTACCTGAGAAATCTAGTTTAGTGAACAAGAGGTAATACACGCATGAATGACGAAGTCTTTGAGCACTATAAAAGTTGCAAATTATAAGAATATAGATAAGAAATAATTTATTTTTTAAAAAAATTCTTTTAAATGATAAGGAGATAAAGGACCATCCGTGCCAAAGTTTGTGGAATGGGATGGGAGTGATCCTGCATCAGCTGATGGATTTACCCACATCTTCAACAAAGTGAAGGAGGAGAAGCATGATGGATCTGCCAGAGTTCCCAGCATGCACGCCGATTCTTCATCACGCCACAACCGTCACTCAGTTGGTAGTCATGAATCCATGGTGAGTTTGTCCTGTTCTTTTGTCGTGTTTGTTTAAACTTATTATGTACCAAGTGAAACCATTGACAGTGGGGTTTTCTCATGAGTTTGCTATTAGTATCAATCGAAACTGTGAGAGTATAACAAGTGTCCATCATCTTTGAGTAAAAAATAACCAAGTGTCCATGTTTGTTTGAGTTGGGAACATTGAATACAATTATGGGTAGGTTAATCTTAAATCATATTTGATTAGTTACTTGGGTCTAGTACATCGGCCTTTTTTTTTGTCGGGTGGGGTGGGGGGTGGGGGGGTTCAAATCCTGCTTACATCAGGCTACTTATCCCGAATATTTTGTCTTCTGTATTTTGCTCTAGGTAAGTTGGCATGAATATAAATCAGTGATCATATTCAGCCTCAAAAATTAATGCTTGATGATCTCAATTTGGTATGCAGCCAAACTGATGCCTCTATCTATGCATGGTTTATGGCATTCGTCAAGACCTACAATTTACTCCGTATATGTCAGCTGAATACTGTGATGAAGTTTCAACCACAGTTTTAATTGCCCTTATGTACTAATTCCAGCCCTAGTTTCACTACTATTGATATGTCCGATATACATGGATTTCTATTAAATTGTGTTACTAACATCATGCCCCAAAATGGTTTTACGAGGATCATGCCTTTTATACTTTGGAAATGTTCATTTCGTTAAAGATCCTTGAATGCAACTGGGTAGTAGTTACCTCATTATCCATTTCTACATCCATTTCTACATCATTTTCATTCACCTCTTTTGTTCTGTTGATTTCCATTTTGTGATTAGATATAAAAATCAATATCCACAATTTAGTGATATACATGTCTTAAGTACTAGTTAAGAAAAATAAATAGCAAAAACTTTATATTTGATATCCGAATTTGTATCTGTTATTTGGTAGACCGTATTCGATTTGCATCTGTATCCGAAAATTGCGGATACGGACATGATTTTTATTTTTCGAGTCATATTCGAATCCATACCCGAATCCGTCTTTGGAATGCGGATACGGATATTGGTATAGCCAATATCCGATCTGTATCCAATCCAAATGCATCCCTAATTGTTAACACTTTTCTTTTAAAGCTATATAACAACTCTGCATGAGCATGAAAATTATCTTTAGTTTTCTTTCTAACATTTATGAAATTATATTAGGTCTATAAGCTTTTAATGAGCTTAAGACAAGTTGTAAATAAGATTTATCAAATCCTAACATATGTTGAACACAGTTTTGAATAATTTTAAACCAAGCTTTAGATAACAAGTTGACAAGTACAAAAGAACCAAACTTTAAATAAACACGAGCCAAACAGAGCTCGTTCAATTATCAATGAAAACAACCAAACTTGAACAAGGCATTTTCATAAACAAGCCCAATAGGACTCGGCTCGAGTTTGGCTAGTTCGGCTCGTTCAACATCTGTGCCCTTTCTCCTATCTAACTTGGTTGTAGAATTTTCAATGCAATTACAGCTTAAGAACCTGGGACCTCACCCATCCTAACTCCACCTTATACCACCCTATTGAGGTGCTTAAGGGCTATATAGGGCCTACATGGACATGCAAGTCATGAGACTCTGTAACACTCCACTATTTTATAATTTCAAAATAATCGTCTATATTCCTTTTATTGTGAGTATATATTATTTTTATTGTTATTATTATGCATAAATATGCAATTTTATTTTGTATATATTCATTCATTAATTTATTTATCAGGTGGAGCAGGTTTTATTGAAAATTATTATGAAAAATGGAATTTGAAGGACTTAATAAAAATCTTTAATTAAACCAGAGGTTTATAGGTAATTTTTCTTTTTCTTCCCTTTCCTTTTTGTTTTCGTCAGACCGCCCTTCCCCCATTTCCTTTTTGTTTCGGTCGAAACCCATTCCCGACCAAACCCAAATCTTCTTCACCCCTATCAATCTTCAACTATTTTTCAATTATTTTAGGGTTTTAGTTAATTGAGGGGTTCTCTACATCATGGTGGTGTCGATTTGGGCGAATAACTACTCTAAGGTGAGTTGGTTTGTATTTAATTTTGTGTGAACCTATGCTTTTAGTTTCTTTTCGTAATACCCAGTGTACTAGGGTATTTTAGGAGTCTCTGTTTATTTTAGATGCAAGAAAGGATAATTTGATTGGAGTATTTAGGAGTTGTAAATTAATTAAGAGTTTGGGTTGTGAGATTAAAGTGAGATTGGTACCTAATGATAGTAGATTATGCGTCGGAGGGTGGAAAAAAATATGGGAAAGTTTATTTGATGTATTGATAAATTTTGGATGAGTTTATAGGGTTGAATGAAATTCCCGTAGGGTTGGAAAATAATAATATTGGAATTTGATAAGGTGGTAAGGGATTATATATGGTGGAGAGTGTGTATAAATGAAAGAGATTATTATAGAATGTTTATTGGATTCATAGATTGAAATAGTAGTCTATTTTATTTGCAGTTTGGGGGATCGATGGACAGTGGAGTGGATATTTTTCGGATTTTTTCCGTTGGCAATGTGAGTATGATTTATTTTATTTTAGATATACGATGTGCTATGATAAATTTTAAACCATGGTTTGCTATGTGTAATGTGTAAAGTATATTGAGTATAGATGCGTAAAATGTATCATAGAAATTTAAAAGTATTATACGGAGTAAATTATGGGGTGTAAGAAACTAATGCCGTGTATATGTATGATATGTGGTTGTAATATTGAGAATTGAAAAGTTATGATAATACTGATATATTTTGTGAATATGGAAAATGAAAGGTATATATATATATATATATATATATATATATATATATATATATATATATATATATATATATATATATATTCTCCTTTACATTGCCGTATATGCATACATCATTAAATGGTACATTGCCATATATGTTTTAATGATGTATGCATATACGGCAATGTAAAGGAGAAAATATAAAGACACGCACACACACACACACACACACACATACACACACACACATATATATATATATTGTTGCCGCTAATTTCGGTGTGGGGGCAATCAGATGAATTTGTGAGTTCGAGAGGAATCGAATGGGTCAAACCTGACCACTTCCACCGTTGTTGGGCTGGCTTCTAGCTGCTCCTGCTGACATGCACGAAGTTCGAAACACCGGGGTTGATCCCGGCGACGAACCCTCCGACGCTCCTGTCAGTACTAAAAAAAGAATATGAAAGAGCTTTAGGTAGGAAAAGAGAGATCACCTTGTAACAGTAGGAGGTACGGGGGGTTTTTATAGTCATCGTGGGGATCTGCTTCAAGATAAGAACGAATCTCTACACCCCGGTGTGGCTGGATAGAGGTGGTTAGAACCACCTCCTAGAGATAAGGACATGCTAGGATTTCTTCATATCCTTGTGAACTGGTCCTTAACGGGTTGGGACCCGTACCTAGTCGAACGGAGTCGTTTATGGGTTATTGGGCCCTAGAGAAGAGACCAAGTTCCCATTTCGGACCCGTCTGTAGGTGAGATTACCGTTTTGCCCCTGTGAACCTTAAGATTCATACCCAATTTGAATGGTTCCAAGTTAATCCTATTTTTAGCCATATCACGAGCCCCCCACTCCTAAAGACTGTTTGCTACAGCCTTTGGAGAGTACTCTTGCTGTTTCAATGGCGTACATGATTTTATCGGAGTTCTTAAAGGGGGTTCGAATCTTGTTCGAGGAGTAACGGTATTTTTCTGAGCTGGTAACTCGCTCAAGATTGTTCTTAGGCTCTTCTGGATTTTTGATGATTTTACTTGATTTTTATATTATTTTTCGAATTATTTATTCAATTTTGCAAATCGATGATTTATTTTTCGAGAGCACTAAATAATTATTTACCCAGGGACTCAAAAATATTTCTTCGAATTTATAATCATTTTAAAAAATTTTAATTAACTTTTTTGAATTTTTAATCATTTTTTTTGCAATTTTTAAATATATAATTCGAATTAATAAATAAAAAATAAATTTAATCACCGTATTATCGACGTGGACGAATCTGGGACGTCCATCGCACGCTGGCGTGAATATCTGGATGATCAGAGGGTGGATTTGTGCTTTGATGACGTGGCAAAATCTAGGGCGTCCATCATATCTAGGCGAGAACATCTGAGTGATCGGACGGCTCCCATGATTCGAAGGTGTTTTTTCCCTCGTTTGGGGGTCGGTGGCAAGAATGCTCGGCACCAGTCGCTGACCCCCTTTAGCCACTTTGGTCGGTGGACACGTGTCTAGGTGGAGACTGAGGTCGAGGGGGTTCGGCGTATATTGCTGAACTCGAGAGGGACCTTGAGATGACGACACGTGTCTGGGTGGAGGCTAAGGTCGAGGGGGTTCGACGTATATTGCCGAAGTCGAGAGGGACCTCGGGAGAGCAACATGTGTCTGGGTTGACCGTTGATCATTGACGGGTCGGAGTGTTTTCTCGTGTTTGGACTTCGGTGGTAAGAGCGCTCAGCACACGTTGCCGAAGTCCAAGAAAGATTTTTTCTTACATTTGGACGTCGGTGTCAAGAACACTCGGCGCACGTTGCCGAAGTCCGAGAGAGACTTTTTCTCACATTTGGACGTCGGTGGCAAGAACGCTCGGCACACGTTGCCGTAGTCCAAGAGAGATTTTTTCTCACATTTGGACGTCAGTGGCAAGAACGCTCGGCGCACTTTGCCGAAGTCCAAGAGAGATTTTTTTTTTCACATTTGGACATCGGTGGCAAGAATGCTCGGTGCACGTTGTCGAAGTCCAAGAGAGAATTTTTTCTCACATTTGGACGTCAGTGGCAAGAACGCTCGGCACACGTTGCCGAAGTCCAAAAGAGATTTTTTTTCTCACATTTGGACGTCAGTGGCAAGAACGCTCGGCGTACGTTGCCGAAGTCCAAAAGAGATTTTTTTTCTTACATTTGGACATCGGTGGCAAGAACGCTCGGCACACGTTGCCGAAGTCCAAAAGATTATTTTTTCACATTTGGACGTCGGTGGCAAGAACGCTCGGCACACGTTGTCGAAGTCCAAGAGAGGTTTTTTTCTCACATTTGAACGTCGGTGGCAAGAACGCTCGGCACACGTTGCCGAAGTCCAAGAGAGATTTTTTTCTCATATTTGGACATCGGTGGCAAGAACGCTCGGCGCACGTTGCAGAATTCCAAGAGAGAGACCTTTTTCACATTTGGACATAGGTGGCAAGAACGCTCGACGCAGGTTGCCGAATTCCAAGAGATTGGCATGTGGCGCGCTGACCGTTTGATCGTTGACCGGACAAAGGCCTATTGAGTTTCTTGTCGTCTTGTGGTAGATGGGCCGGGCTTTTGAATTTTTGAAGCTCGTTAGTCTCGATTTGTGTGCACCTTCTATAAAACTTCACCCCCACCCTCGCTTGTTCATTTCTCTAGTTTTTACTCAAGCGATTAGTTTTCACCAGCGGGAGCTTCAGGCGAGATTTTATTGATTTTCGGTGATCTTTCCGACTATCGTTGTCACTTCAAAGTAACTCAACACTTAGCTTATTTTTTAGAAAATGTCTAGCTTTCCCCTGAGGACAGGGACCTCCCCTCCTCTCGCCGATGAGCCGACCTCGAGCCAAGTTCCTCCAGTCGACAAAGGCAAAGCAGTAGAAGGGCCTACTTCGGTCGTGGTAGAAACGGTAGTTGAGGACTTACGGAGGATGGGAGAGTTCGGCAGGATGCCTGGGGTCCTGACTGGACTTCAGAGGGTTCGGAAACTGCCGGAGGAGCACGTCAAACGTATTATGTACGGCATGGGGTGGAGCTTCGAAGAGAACGCCGCGAGGGAGACTTTGGAGGTTGACGATACCATATCTATACTCAACAAGGCCGACCTGGTATTAGTTCGAGAATGCTTTCTGATCCCCGAGGAGTTCGAGCTGCTGCATGGGCCTGGAGTGAGGGCCAATTCACCGATGCCGGTGAATATGTGCTTCTGGCCGGCCGACGCCTTCATAGCCGGGGCGCTGCTGCCACTCCACCCCATTGCCGTAGAGGTGCTGCGGTGGTTCTGGATCAGTCCCATTCAGCTCATGCTGAAGCGGTGGAGGGTGATCAACGGGTTCATTCTCCACTGTCAGACGGCGGAGATCGAGCCAGATCTGAGAGTGCTCCGGACCCTATACCGACTTCACCAGCAGCATAAGTCGAAGTTCAGGCTCTACCTGGCTCCGAGGCATGGCGCCCGACTCGTTAGATGCCTCGACTCGATAAAGCACTGGAGGGACAAGTATTTTCTCATCCGGAGTCGAGAGCCGTGGAGCATCCCGACGAGCTGGGTCAAAGAGGTGTCGAAGAGAGTGAAGGAGAGTCTGGTGCTTTGCCCCAACGAAGAAGACATGGTTCGGATTCTCCTCGACCGACCGAAGCTCGACTGGAGGGACCTGACCGAGGAGGTGCTTTTCATGGGGGGCTCAGCCGCGTAAACCCCAGTATGCGGTGAACTTTTTTTTATTTTTTATTTTTGTGTTCGGTTTTACTTGCGCGTAATCACCGCTCCTTTTTGTGCAGAAACCATGGACTTTGACTCCATGTTGGCATAGCGCGGGGCTCTTAGCAGTAAGGTTCTGAGGAAGAGGAAGAGAGTCGCTACAAAGATGTCCTCTCCGAGACCTAAGACGGTTACCGCAGCTGTGGAGTAGGCGGCGACGTCGACCACGGTGGTCCAGAGGGCACCAATCCCAGCAGCCGCTTTGGCCTCGGTGGAGGCGGGGGAGTTTCCCTTAGAATCCGCTCTGGGAATGGAGGCTGCACCTCTGATGGCCAAGGCCGAAGTGTTCTTGATCGAGGAACACAAAAAGATCTTCGTCCCGGACTGGCAGGTCCGGAAGCTCGACGGGTTCCTCGGCGACTCGACATCGAGCATGTAGGCGGTTCGGCATCTCGCAACACTGAAGGATCGAGATGCCATGGATGCCGGTGGAGTGGGAGACGATGCACTCGAGATCGCTCAAGCTGCAGTATCGGTAAGCACTGTGGATTAGCTAGTTGTACACTTGTACTTTTTCTTAGTTCTCAATGCAGCTTTGTTTTCTTTTCGCAGATAACCTGCCACTTCCTTGACATGACCGAACTTGAGAAAGAGCTGAAGCAGGAGACAGATATGGCTCGGGCGGAGAAGGCTTGGATCGCCAATGAGCTTGAGCAGCTGCAGGCAGAAGCCGAGGGGAAAAGGACGAGGATGGAGTACCTCGACGGTCTCGTGGTAAAGCTCGAGGCTGACATCATCGTTCTGATCCAACAGAAGGAATCGGCAGTGAAGGAGAGGGAGGAGGCCGTCGAGGCTGCTAAGATCGTTGCCGCCAAGGAGGCCGAGGCCGAGGCGATGGACAGGGCGTAGGGGTTCCTTGCGGTAAACATGGCGAAGGCCTATGCTCGGGCCCTCGAGCAAGTGAAGGAGAGCTACCCCGAGGTGGACTGCTCCGGATGGCATCTCTTTCCCGACCCCGTCCCGGGATTCGACGATGCCTCCGAGGAAGGTGAAGAAGGGGACAACGAGTGGAGGTCGAGGTCGACGATGCCGGAGGGGAGCCCGATTCGGAGGCCACGCCCTTGGCGATCGTCGCCGCACCATACGGGTTGGATCCGGCAGCGACCGGCAGCCACGATAAAGAGATCCGGCCTTGACTTGTAATTCATAATTTTGATAAGAAATGTATTGCCTAATTGTGGACTGGCCACCACTTGTAACTTTTGAATTTCAATGGAATGAAAAACCTTTTGAAATCTTTTTGGCTAAGTGTTCATTGCAATTTGTCTGATTTGGTCCCGAGTTGTCTTGTTGTGGTTTCGTTTGAACTAAGTATTTTGGCTTTGTCAGATCGTCGAAGTATCTCAGTTGGTCGAAGTATCCGAGATCGTTGAAGTGTCTTGACTCCGGACTGGTCTTGGGGTCACAAAGTTGGGCCTTGCTCGAACTCGAGGGAAGTTGTTTAAAGTCGAGCCGGAGTTGAACTACCTCAAGATGATGTTGGCCCGTCGAACCTCTGAGCTAAAATGGCTGAAGGAGAAGAGTCGGGAAGTGCCCCCGAAGGGGAGGAGATGTATTCCTTAATGGCCGTTAGCCAGGGCTTAAGGTTAAAATTCCTTCGTCGGTCTCTGTTCGATGTCAGGGCTGAGAGAGATAGGCTGAAGAATGTGGTGCTCGAGAAGGGCTTCGAGGCGGCACAACATCAGAGGCCTATCGCCGAGGCTTCACGCGCAGGTAGCTCGAGCCGAATGCCATGCCTGAAGATCAGAGTGACGGATGAGTCGCCGAAGGAATGGGTTGTAGAGCTAGAGTCGAGAACCATCAGCTACAATGGCTTTCCGAGGGGAGTAACGTCAGGAGCACTTCCTGCCTCCGAGGTGAGTATGCACAAGGGAGGTCGTTCCATGAGTTGGCACTACGCTCGCCCCCCGTCGTGAGGGGCCCTGGCGATGCACATAGCGGAGTAGCTGGTTCGTCGAGCGGAGCATCTATTGGGGCAACACTTAGGCTCTCAGGTGCCGACGATGCAACTCGGCTTGCCGGTTTGGAGACCTCCGCAGAAGTAAGGCCAGATCAACACGGTGCTCGCCGGCCTCGTTTTTCACCTAAATGAAGCATCCCACTCCCTAGGAGGGGTTAGGGCAGATCTTTGTAATTTTGTAACCTTTGTTTCGACAAAAAAGTTGTACCTCGATGTAAAGATGAGTTGTTGGTCTATAGTTAGACTTGTACCCCAAATTTTAATGAAATAGTGAACTCATTTCTCGAACTTGTGTGTTGTTATCGTTTGCAAGCGTATCGCCAGTTGGGGAACATCACAGGTCGCCGAAGTTCACGAGATCGATTTTTCTCGTATTTGGATGTCGGTGGCAAGAATGCTCGGTCCTCCTTGCGGAAGTCCAAGAGATTGATTTTTCGCGTATATGGACGTCGATGGCAAGATTGCTCAGGACTCGTTGCCAAAGTCCACGAGATTGATTTTTCTCGTATTTGGACGTCGGCGGCAAGAGTGCTTGGCACGCGTTGTCGAAGTCCAAGAGATTGATTTTTCACGTATATGGACGTCGGTGGCAAGAATGTTCGGCCCTCGTTGCCGAAGTCCACAAGATTGATTTTTCTCGTATTTGGACGTCTTTCGAGCTTGTCGTTAGAGAATGTCAACAGCTGTGGGAGCAGTTCTGAATCGTGATCCACCTTGTACTCTCTTAGAAGCGAGTAGTCGAAGCGGAGTCGAACCAAGTGTTGGACTCCAAGCGTGTCGTTTAGAGAATATCAACAGCTGTGGGAGAAATTTCGAATGGTGAACAGCTTCATACTCGCTTAGAAGCAAGTAGTTGAAGCGGAATCAAACCAAGTGTTGGACTCCTAGTGTGTCGTTTAGACAATATCAACAGCTGTGGGAGCGATTCCGAATGGTGAACCGCTTCGTACTCGCTTAGAAGCAAGTAGTTGAAGTGGAATCGAACCAAGTGTTGGACTCCAAGCCATTGTTCTTAGAGAGTTTTGTGCGTCTCAAGCAAACCAACTAGGTTATTATAGACAAAAATTCCCAGGATGTAACTTGCCTTTATTAAAGATGGCTTGAGTGGCTGCTTCTGAGTTGCAAACCACTTTTACATTTTGAAAAAAATAACAAGGTAGATAAAAACATGGAATAAAAATTTCTCGACTCAGGAGTCGCCTGAAGTTGCTTGGAGCGGTGTTACAACACCCTCTTGGTACTTCATTAAGTGGTCAGTATTCCAAGTCCTCGGTATTTTGCTGCCCCCCGGGTCTTTGAGTTGGTACGCGCCTGGGTGAATAACTCTGGAGACCCTATATGGAACTTCCCGGCTGGGTGCTAGCTTGCCCTTCTTGCTTGGAAGAGAGATCGATAGCTTCTGGAGTACTAGGTCCCCCTCTCTTTGAGATTAGCGGGTCGGACTCTCTTATTGTAGGATTGGGTGATCCTGCGCCGGTACGTCTCCTGTCTGATGGAAGCTCTTTCATGGATCTCATCGATGAGGTCCAAGCTGTTGCGAAGCTGGTTCGCGTTCTGCTATTTATTGTAGGCAATCAACCGCAGGCGAAGGTAGGCCGACCTCGAGGGGGATAATGGCTTCGGAGCCGTAAGTAAGATTGAAGGCCGACCTCCATAGCACGTTGGGCAGCTGTTCGACCCATAATCCCTTGGTGGATTTATCGAGCCTCTACTTTAGGCCGGAGAGTATTTGTCGATTAGCGTTCTCCGCTTGGCTATTGGACTGAGGATGGGATATTGAGGAGAACCACTGCTGGATACCGAGGTCAGCACAGAAGTTGCGAAAGGTTGCTCCTGCAAACTGGGTTCCATTGTCAGTTACGAGGATACGGGGTAACCCGAACCGGCAAATAATGTTCTTCCAAACTTGTTCTTAGTAATTGTTGCAAGGGGTTCAGCCTCGATCCACTTGGTGAAGTAATCTATGGCCACGACCAGGAACTTCAGCTGGCCTAGTGCTGGAGGTAACGGCCCAAGCAAGTCCATCCCCCACATCGCGAAAGGGATTGGACTGGCCAAAGAGGAGAGCTGGGCTTGTGGTAGACTACGGATCGGAGAAAATCTTTGGCAGGCGCCGCATTGGCGGATGTATCCCTCGGAGTCAGCAAGTAATGTGGGCCAGAAGTAGCCGTAATTTAAAAGTTTACGGGCGATGGATCTCGCTCCCAAGTGCGTGCCGCACATACCGTCATGGACCTCCTTCAGGGCATAGAGTGCTTCTTTGGGGGAGAGACACCTTAGGTAGGGTCTGCCATCGATCTAAGTGTAGAAGCATTTGTATATGACACCATCAAGGAGTGTGTAGCGCTCGGCTCTGGTCCTGACCCTTCTCTCCTCTCTTGAGTCGGCTGGAAGAACTCCGTCTCTAAGGTACTCAAGTAGGGACTTTATCCAATTCTCCCCAAGGGTGAGTGACATAGTCTCCATCAGGTCTAAGCTGTCTTCTTCAATACTTGGCCTCAGGAGGATCTCTATCAATACAGTTCGCTCCAAACCCTGGAGGGAGGAGGAGGCGAGCCTTGAGAGGGCATCTGCCTGCACGTTTTCCTGCGCGTTTTCCTCTCGGGGAACCCGCTAGAGTCGAACATCTTCAAATAAGGCCAGTAGTCCCTTTACCTTTGCCAAGTACTTGGCCATGCGCTCATCTCTTGCTTCGTACTCCCCAGATACTTGATTCACGACCAGCTGCAAGTCACTGAAGACCGAGATATGCTTGGCCCCTGCTTTACGGGCGATGCAGAGCCCCGCTATGAGGGCCTCGTATTCGGCTTCGTTGTTCGACGCGCGAAAGTTTACGTGGAGGGAGTATTGCAGAACGAAACCATCTGGGCCGGTCAAGATGATTCCTGCCCCACTTCTGTTGGTGCACGAGGACCCGTCAACATACATGGTCCAGAGCAGAAGTTCGGCAGCCGACTCGCAGGGGTCGAGAATAGTGCTCTCCACAATGGATTCCGCTAGGGCTTGTGCCTTGTAATACCCCGATTTTCATTTATGAAAATTATTTATATTTTTTTTGTACGTTTTGTGCACGTGAAATTTTTGCAGTATAAAAACTTATAATTACTTTCAATATGGATAATGTGGATATATATATGTGTGTGTGTGTGTGTGTGTGTGTACGTGTTCTCTAATTGTTTTTATAAAGGCCCATTTTTCTTCAAATAAACATAAGCCTTCTTTTTAGCCCAAATCTAATTTATTTTTTTGCAAACCATTATTTGGCCCATTAAATGAAGCCCATGAGCAATTTCTTCTTTTATTCCAACTTGTAATGTAGAATATTTTTATAAGAGTATTTTTATAAAAATATATAATGCACAACTTTTTAAATGGAGAACAAATGAATGCACGTGCATTGCACATACACGTGCAAGTAGCACACATAGTGGGCCGGTTTTGGTATGGAGGGAAAAAGAAAAAAAAAAAGAGTGGAGTTATGGATGGTAGTTGTTTGAATCATGGTTGGTTACTACAACTTCCCCTTCAATCCTAACCTTTTATTTTTAACTCCTAGATTGATCCTAGCCCTTTATTTGCTCCAATTTTTAGTATAAATATCCCCCCCCCCAGCCTAGTTATTCTTGTACTTTTCATTTCTCCAAAACTTATAGTAGAAAATACAATTGTTAGTAGTGTAGTAAGTGAGAAAAAAAAGATTGAGAGTTGTGGGTTGTGCTTGCACCAAAGGAAGGCCGGCATCAAGGAGGGCTCGGGATTGCACTTTGAAGGCCAGTTTTGCACATCAAGGAGGAGGAGGAACGCTCTTTTGGCAAGCTCGCGAAGGACTCTTTTGTTTAGGAGGTGTTGCAATATTTATTCTCTCTAAATAAGGTGGGTTATTTTCCATGTTTCTAATTAGATATCATGCTAAGGTTGATTAAATTGATAATGCATGAAAGAAACTAATAAGAGCACATTTAATTGGAAAAAAGGCTTGTTAGTTGATTGAATTGATGGTAAACAGATTGCATGTTATTCCATCATGAATCTTAAGTTGTATGTGAATTGTTTGTAGCTATGGAATGCTTGAATTAAAATTTGTTGTTAGTATCAAAACTAAATTCAAATGCTAGTAGATGAAATTGTTGCTTTATGTGCTTAGATGGACTTTTGTGATAATATTTAGCATGAGTAACCTAAAATATATTTTTGGGTTTGTAAAAGAAAAATAAACAGGAAATTGATATAGGAAATATTAATGTTTAGTTGTATAAGAAATATCGAAATGAGATGTGGTAGTAGTATACAATTTAAGTTAATTGTATGAAAAATATGTGTTTAATTACTGGAAAAATTATTTTTAAATTACTGGAGTGTTAAACTATGTTTAATTAGACATTTTGGAGATTTACAAGAAATTTAGTAAAAAGCAAAACTCAAATGAGAGCTTTTGAACATCGAAATGTTCTAATTGAACAGAGGATGGATTTAATTAAAATGCGAGTTGTATTCAAGACAACTTGAGCCTATAGTTCAATTGGTCGGGAGACTCTCTAATGCTGCAGTGTGTGCGGCTTGTTCCCTTGGATCGCTGGTTCGATACTTGAGAAACCCAAATTTTTATGTGCGTTTGTAAAATTTAATGAATTTCCAACCCGAGAGCATTTAATACTCTCAATCCCCCTTTTATATCGAACGGCACAATTGGCCACATGGCCAGAGCGTGCGGCTTGTTTCCTGTGGGTTGCTGGTTGGAATCCTGGTATCGGCCAGAATAATATCTTTTTGGAAAAAATAACTTTTGTGGTTTCTTGATGTGTAAAAATTATGCTAAAAATTTACTATTATTATTCTAAAAACATGTGTGACTTATGAAAAATAAGTTGGGAGTTATTGGGATAAAATAAAGTATATTTGGGAATAAAAAAGTGGTTGGAACTATAGTTTTACACTTGTATATTTTGTGAAAAATGCGTTTTTGCAAAGGACTTGAGATAAATGCTAGAAAAGAAAAATAACAAAGAAAGAAAGTATATATTGTGAAGTTAGTATGAATTATTCTTATTAAAGAATAGTGTGACACTAATGAGTTTGTGAATATTCATTTTGGCTATATATTTGGTGATATGATTTTAATGTGGAAATAAATGTTGTGAACTGCATGATGTATAATTGAACTCCATGAATGGTTATTTTGACTCATGAATAATTTAGAAATAATGTGATTGGAAAAGAGAAATGTTATTGAGTATGACAACTCAAACATGTGAATTTGTGAATCGAAATTGAAAATTAGGGTGTAGCCAAAACTCACACCGGCAAGTGAAAAGTGATGAAGTAAGATTATTGATATTGAAAAGACCAAGGTTGGTCATGTGAAATTGAAGAAATAAGACCGGTAGTAGTGAGAGGGCTAACTCTAAGAGATTAATTTTGTTCATGATTTTATTAAATTAAGAATTTAGTACATAGTGAAGAGGTGATGAAAGTAAGAGAAAAACACGAGTATGAGGGCCATCGGATTGGCGGTGTGAGAGTGAGCCACAGAATGCATGCTTGATGCGTCAGGACATGGAGTGGGCACTACTCCAGAATTATTGTCCCGGTGGCGACGCTTGTAGAATGTTTGGTGACTGCAAGAGGATCGTGTGCCATGAAGGAGGCTGAATTGTCCATAGATAGTCTTCACGATGCGTCGTGACATGACGTGGGATTTCCCTCCAGTTTTTCTGTACATGAGCTTGTACTCATAGATCATCTAGGATACTTACTGTAGTTATAGTAGTAGATTAAGTCATGATGAGAGATTGAACCCTTATAAGATGAAGAACGATTAAGAGGCTTGCCCTCGGACCTATGTAGTATGGGATGCATAGATTCCGAACAAGTGTGCATTAGTGTCATGTAATGTAAATGATTGCATTAAGGACTAAGTGCACAATCACAACACAACATCAATAGGGTATTCCCTTTAGTTTGATATGTGACAAGTTTGTGTTTGTTAAATATGAAAAATCAGTTATACTGTTTTCGGCATAGAGAGAATGACCGTGTATAATGTTCGTCGGTTGAATAAACTGACGTACCCACAATCTTGGATGCAGGGTAAATGACATGATAAAGATTAAAGGAGAAATGATGCTTAGCGATTATTCAAATGTGGATATACCTTTATATAAATGTTGTAAATTTGCTTCTGCTGTAAAATGTAAAGTGTAAAGATTCTATGTAACTCTGGTGTAAAGTGAAAAGTTTTAAATTCCTTGTAAAATTGTATTAAATGAAGTGTAAAGATCCTATGGAATCTCGAATTCAGTGTATTTTGGAATTCGGGGAGTTACAGAGTGGTATCAGAGCCACGCTTCACACTTGTACACATTTATAAGGAACGACACCCTAGAAGTGGACATTAGAGTGTATGTTTGAGTCTAGAGATTTAAATGTAAGTTACTTACATTTGTGTTGCTCTATGACTTATGCTTCTTCCTCCCTATTTCTAAGATGGCTGATCACTTCGACCCTACTGGAGACGACAATTGGCATATTATAGAGGAAGATTACTATCCTGGACAAGCAGATTCCGAAGAAGAGTACTACCCAGGGCAAGCAGACTCCGACGAAGAGGAATGGCCTGAGTTCCGAGAGATCACTCCACCTCCGGATTCATCTGATGACTCTTCTGACGAAGAAGAAGAACCAGTTCTAAGTAGTCTTGTGATATCTCTTCAGAGGCAGGTAGAAACACTGCGGGAGAGAGTCGGACTATTGGAGGCTCAGTTGGCAAAGCGCAAGGATGATTTTGCAGTTCTCAGTCATCGTGTATGGGAACTCGAGAAGAGGAAAAATATGACCGATGTGCTGAAGGAAGAAGTTGAAGAACTATGGGGAGATCTTCGTGAAGCCAAGAGGAACCGTAGGAGTTAGAACCTTGTATCGTCTACTGCTTTCAATTTGATGTCAAAAATGTTTTGAATTCAAATGTATAAAGTTTGAAATTCAATGGAATGAAAGTTGTTGTTTTGTCCGATACTGGATCCTCTCATACTTTTGTGTCTCCTAAATTTGCTAAAGTGTTGGGAGTCGAACCGAAGATTTTTCCAGGCAAGATCTTAGCAGTAACTACTCGATCAGGGAAACTTTAACCACTGATCGGTACTATGCGGATTGCGAGATTGTGATTGGAGACAGAATCTTCGGAATTGATCTAATCGAGCTGACTATCTTAGGAGTCGATGTTATCATTGGCATTGATTGGATGTCGGTGTACAGTGCAAGCATCGAGTGCAAGACCAAGACGGTAACAGTGAAGGCTCTAGGTGGACCTGAAGTCACTTTCTAAGGGAAGAAGAAGTATTCTAGGCTGGTGGCAGCTATCTGCAAGGAAGAGATTCCTGTGGAAGTGCAAAGGATTCCTATGGTTCAGGACTATCCGACTGTGTTTTTGGATGATTTTTCTGGGTTATCCTCGCAACGTGATGTAGAGTTCAGCATCACCCTTCAACCGGAAAGTGCATCCATTTCTAAGGCACCGTATAGGATGGCTCCAGTGGTACAAGATGAGGTGAAACGGCAGATTGAGGAACTGTTGGAAAAAGGCTTTATTCAACCTAGTGCATCACCTTGGGGAGCACCAGTGCTTTTGGTAAAGAAGAAGGATGGATCGATGAGAATTTGTATCGATTACCGAGAGCTGAATAAGGTCACTGTTCAGAATAAGTATCCTATTCCCCGAATTGATGACTTGTTCGATCGTCTACAAGGAGTTGCTGTTTTCTCCAAAATAGATCTTCGATCAGGATATCACCAAGTTCGAGTGAAAGCTGAAGATGTGCACAAAACTGCATTTAGAACTCGACATGGGCATTATGAATTCTTAGTTATGCCATTTGGAGTGACGAATGCACCCGCAATCTTCATGGATTTGATGAACAGAGTTCTGAGGCCGTTCATTGATTCTTTCGTCGTGGTGTTTATCGACGATATCCTCGTGTACTCCAAGTTAGAAGATGAGCATACCAAGCATCTGGCAGCAGTTCTGAGGAAGCTGGAAGAGCAGGAGTTGTATGCCAAGCTGTCCAAGTGCGATTTCTGGAAATCTGAAGTGGCATTCCTAGGTCACATCCTTTGTAAGGAGGGAGTGGCAACTGATCCTCAGAAGATAGAGGCAGTGAGAGATTGGGCTAGGCCTACTACAGTGAAGGAAGTCAGAAGTTTTCTTGGATTGACTAGATACTACAGGAGATTCATTCAAGGTTATGCTCAGTTAGCTGTACCGCTCACTGGTTTGACCAAGAAGAATGTGGTCTTCAAGTGGACTGAGCAATGTGAGGAAAGCTTTCAGGAGTTGAAAGAAAAGCTGACTACTGCACCTATTTTGGCTTTGCCTAGAGAAGGTGTTGAGTATGATGTTTACAGCGATGCTTCACATCGGGGGCTTGGTTGTGTCTTAATGCAAGAAGGAAGAGTAATCGCTTATGGGTCTAGGCAACTACGACTGCATGAGAAGAATTACCCAACTCATAATGTGGAGTTGGTACGATTATCTTTGCTTTGAAGCAATGGAGACACTACGTGTACGGTAAGAAATTGAATATGTACACGGACCACAAGAGTTTGAAGTACATATACCAGCAGAAGGATCTAAATCTGAGGCAGCGGAGATGGTTGGAAGTGCTTGAGGACATGCGACCTGAGATCAAGTATCATCCTGGGAAAGCTAATGTTGTTGCTAATGTACTTAGCAGCAAGAGCAGTTTATTCAGTTTGATTACAACTCAGAAGCATCTGATGGAAGAATTGGATCGAGCAGGTATTGAAGTTGTCTTGCAAGGATTGGGAGCATCATTAGCCTCAGCTGAGGCTTCAGCCTACTTTGAATGGAATGATTATTGCAAGTTAAGAGGTTGATGCTGATATCTTGGAGATGAAGGAGCAGGTTAGTGCTGGCAGGTTGCCCGAATTTCAAATCAGGGATGGAGTGCTGTGGTTCGGAGAAAGACTATATGTTCCAAATCAGGCGGACCCGAAAGAGAGTATTCTTCAGGAGGCACATGCTACTCTTTTGTCAGTACATCCTTGGAGTACTAAGATGTACAAAGACATCAAACCGCATTTCTGGTGGTCAGGTTTGAAGTGGGATGTGGCTGAATTTGTGGCGAAGTGTGAGGTTTGTCAGCAAGTCAAAGCTGAGAATCAGAGACCCGGAGGTCTATTACAACCGTTACCTATTCCGGAATGGAAGTGGGATAACATCAGTATGAATTTCATTACGGGATTGCCCAAGATTCCTAAAGGCAATGATGTGATTTGGGTTATAGTCGATCGACTAACTAAGTCCGCTCACTTTTTGGCGATGAAACTCACTGCTTCGATGGACAAGTTAGTTGAGTTGTATGTTGGCGAGATCGTCAGGCTTCATGGTGTTCCGTCAACTATTGTGTCTGATCGAGATGCGCAGTTTACTTCGCATTTCTGGAGGAGTCTTCAGACAGCTTTGGGTACCAAGACAGATTTCAGCATTGCTTTTCATCTGCAAACCGATGGGCAGACCGAGAGAGTCAACCGTATTCTTGAGGATATGCTTCAGCGTTGTGTACTAGATTTTAGAGGCAGTTGGGAAAGGCATTTACCTTTGGTAGAGTTTGCCTACAACAACAGTTTTCAGACCAGTATTGGGATGACGCCGTACGAAGCTTTGTATGGCAGGAAGTGCAGAACACCTGTTTGTTGGTTTGAAGTTGGGGAGCGTCAATTTTTTGGACCTGAGCTTGTGCAGCAAACCTCTGAAAAGATTGATCTGATCAGGAAAAGGTTGGTAGAGGCTCAAAGCAGGCAGAAGAGCTACGCAGACAACCGGAGAAGGGACCTTGAGTTTGAGGAAGGTGACTTCGTCTTTTGAAAGTATCGCCCAGTAAAGATGTGATTCGATTTGGCAAAGGCGGAAAGTTAGCCCCGAGGTTTATAGGCCCGTACAAGATATTGAAAAGGATTAGAAAAACTGCTTACCGACTTGAGTTACCGGAAGAGTTATCTCAGGTGCACAATGTCTTTCATGTGTCTCTGCTGAGAGGTTATATTCTAGATCCGAGTCATCATTTGCCTGAAGTGCCAGAAGGTTTGCATTTGGATCTCAATTATATCGAGTCTCCTGTCGAGATTATTGATTGTCGAAAGAAAGTCTTGAGGAATAAGATGATACCTATGGTCAAGGTAGTCTGGAGAAACCATTTGGTTAAAGAGGACTACTTGGGAGTCTGAAGAGAGGATGTTGAAGGATTATCCTGAGCTTTTTACTTGATTTGTATTTTGTATTTTTTTCTTGTGCTTGTTGTGAGTGTTTTGTTTCTCGCCCTTGACTGTAGTTCCAGGGACAGAACTATTCTAAGGAGGGAGTGTTGTAATATCCCGATTTTTATTTATGAAAATTATTTATATTTTTTTTGTACGTTTTGTGCACGTGCAATTTTTACAGTATAAAACCTTATAATTACTTTCAATATGGATAATGTGGATATATATATATATATATATATATATATATATATATATATATATATATATATATATGTACGTGTTCTCTAATTGTTTTTATAAAGGCCAATTTTTCTTCAAATAAACATAAGCCTTCTTTTTAGCCCAAATCTAATTTATTTTTTTGTAAACCATTATTTGGCCCATTAAATGAAGCCCATGAGCTATTTCTTCTTTTATTACAACTTGTAATGTAGAATATTTTTACAAGAGTATTTTTATAAAAAAATATAATGTGCAACTTTTTAAATGGAGAACAAATGAATGCACGTGCAAGTAGCACACATAGTGGGCCGGTTTTGGTATAGAGGGAAAAAGAAAAAAAAAAGAGTGGAGTTATGGGTGGTAGTTGTTTGAATCATGGTTGGTTACTACAACTTCCCCTTCAATCCTAACCTTTTATTTTTAACTCCTAGATTGATCCTAGCCCTTCATTTGGTCCAATTTTTAGTATAAATACCCCCCCTAGCCTAGTTATTCTTGTACTTTTCATTTCTCCAAAACCTATAGTAGAAAATACAATTGTTAGTAGTGTAGTAAGTGAGAAAAAAAAAGATTGAGAGTTGTGGGTTGTGCTTGCACCAAAGGAAGGCCGGCATCAAGGAGGGCTCGGGATTGCACTTTGAAGGCCGGTTTTGCACATCAAGGAGGAGGAGGAACGCTCTTTTGGCAAGCTCGCGAAGGACTCTTTTGTTTAGGAGGTGTTGCAATATTTATTCTCTCCAAATAAGGTGGGTTATTTTCCATGTTTCTAATTAGATATCATGCTAAGGTTGATTAAATTGATAATGCATGAAAGAAACTAATAAGAGCACATTTAATTGGAAAAAATGCTTGTTAGTTGATTGAATTGATGGTAAACAGATTGCATGTTATTCCATCATTAATCTTAAGTTGTATGTGAATTGTTTGTAGCTATGGAATGCTTGAATTAAAATTTGTTGTTAGTATCAAAATTAAATTCAAATGCTAGGAGATGAAGTTGTTGCTTTATGTGCTTAGATGGACTTTTGTGATAATGTTTAGTATGAGTAACCTAAAGTATATTTTTGGGTTTGTAAAAGAAAAATAAATAGGGAATTGATATAGGAAATACTAATGTTAAGTTGTATAAGAAATATCGAAATGAGATGTGGTAGTAGTAGTATACAATTTAAGTTAATTGTATGAAAAATATGTGTTTAATTACTGGAAAAATTATTTTTAAATTACTGGAGTGTTAAACTATGTTTAATTAGACATTCTGGAGATTTACAAGAAATTTAGTAAAAAGTAAAACTCAAATGAGAGCTTTTGAACATCGAAATGTTCTAATTGAACAGATGATGGATTTAATTAAAATGCGAGTTGTATTCAAGACAACTTGAGCCTATAGCTCAATTGGTCGGGAGACTCTCTAATGCTGCAGTGTGTGCGGCTTGTTCCCTTGGATCGCTGGTTCGATACTTGAGAAACCCAAATTTTTATGTGCGTTTGTAAAATTTAATGAATTTCCAACCCGAGATTATTTAATACTCTCAATCCCTTTTTATATCGAACGGCACAATTGGCCACATGGCCAGAGCGTGCGGCTTGCTTCCTGTGGGTTGTTGGTTCGAATCCTGACTTTTTTTCTTGATGTGTAAAAATTATGGAAAAAAATTACTATTATTATTCTAAAAACAATGTGTGACTTATGAAAAATAAGTTGGGAATTATTGGGATAAAATAAAGTATATTTGGGAATAAAAATGTGGTTGGAACTATAGTTTTACACTCGTATATTTTGTGAAAAATGCGTTTTTGCAAAGGACTTGAGATAAATGCTAGAAAAGAAAAATAACAAAGAAAGAAAGTATATATTGTGAAGTTGGTATGGATTATTCTTATTAAAGAATAGTGTGGCACTAATGAGTTTGTGAATATTCATTTTGGCTATATATTTGGTTATATGATTTTAATGTGGAAATAAATGTTGTGAAATGCACGATGTATAATTGAACTCCATGAATGATTATTTTGACTCATGAATAATTTAGAAATAATGTGATTGGAAAAGAGAAATGTTATTGAGTATGACAATCCAAACATGTGAATTTGTGAATCGAAATTGAAAATTAGGGTGTAGCCAAAACTCACACCGGCAAGTGAAAAGTGATGAAGTAAGATTAGTGATATTGAAAAGACCAAGGTTGGTCATGTGAAATTGAAGAAATAAGCCCGGTAGTAGTGAGAGGGCTAACTCTAAGAGATTAATTTTGTTCATGATTTCATTAAATTAAAAATTTAGTACATAGTGAAGAGGTGATAAAAGTAAGAGAAAAACTCGAGTATGAGGGCCATCGGATTGGCGGTGTGAGAGTGAGCCACAGAATGCATGTTTGATGCGTCAGGACATGGCGTGGGCACTACTCCGGAATTATCGTCCCGGTGGCGACGCTTGTGGGATGTTTGGTGACTGCAAGAGAATCGTGTGCCATGAAGGAGGCTGAATTGTCCATAGATAGTCTTCACGATGCGTCGTGACATGACGTGGGATTCCCCTCCTGTTTTTCTGTACATGAGCTTGTACTCATAGATCATCTAGGATACTTACCGTAGTTATAGTAGTAGATTAAGTCATGACGAGGGATTGAACCCTACAAGATGAATAACGATTAAGAGGCTTGCCCTCGGACCTATGTAGTATGAGATGCATAGAATCCGAACAAGTGTGCATTAGTTTCATGTAATGTAAATGATTACATTAAGGACTAAGTGCACAATCACAACACGACATCAATAGGGTATTCCCCTTAGTTTGATATGTGACAAGTTTGTGTTTG
This sequence comes from Hemerocallis citrina, assembly GCA_017893485.1. NCBI lineage: Eukaryota > Viridiplantae > Streptophyta > Magnoliopsida > Asparagales > Asphodelaceae > Hemerocallis > Hemerocallis citrina. The sequence continues at coordinate 61,736,504 of CM030367.1, read as the reverse complement.
TTAAATATAAAAAATCAGTTATACTGTTTCCGTCATAGAGAGGATGGCCGTGTATAATATTCGTCTGTTGAATAAACTGACGTACCCACAGTTTTGTATGCAGGGAAAATGACATGATAAAGATTAAAGGAGAAATGATGCTTAGCGATTATTCAAATGTGGATGTACCTTTATATAAATATTGTAAATTTACTTCCGCTGTAAAATATAAAGTGCAAAGATTCTATGTAACTCTGGTGTAAAGTGAAAAGTTTTAAATTCCTTGTAAAATTGTACTAAATGAAGTGTAAAGATCCTGTGGAATCTCGAATTCAGTGTATTTTGGAATTCGGAGCGTTACATGTGCCTTGATAGCGGTACATGGTTGGTAGCTGATGTCATGCTGGCTCAGCTCTATGGACCATTTCATCAAGCGGCCCGACGTCTCGGGCTTATGGAGAACTTGCTTCAGCGGTTGGTCGGTAAGAACGACCACCGAATGCGACTGAAAATACGGGCAAAGTTTCCTCACCGCCATGACCAACGCATATGCCATCTTTTCCATCTTCGGGTAGCGGAGCTCCGTGTCCCTATCGACCTTGCTCACGTAGTAGATGGGGCGTTGCGTCTTCTCCTCCTCTCTTACCAGGACGACACTAAGGGTCTGCTCCGAAGTGGCCAGGTAGATGTAGAGGGTTTTGCCAGGCTCCGGTTTGCTCAAGAGTAGGGAGTTTACCAGGTAAGCCTTCAGTTGGTCGAAGGACTCTTGCTGTTGTTGCCCCCACTCAAAGCCTTTCACTCCCCTCAGAGCTTTGAAGAACGGAAGGCATTTCTCGCCTGACTTGGAGAGAAATCGCCCTATAGTGACGAGTTGTCCCGTAAGCCTCTGTATTTCTTTGACATTTGAGGGAGGGGCCATATTGAGTATGGCTTTCATCTTCTCAGGAATGGCTTCTATGCCCCTCTGACTCACCATGAATCCAAGGAATTTGCCGGACGAGACGCCAAAGGCCCATTTGCTCGGATTCAAACTCATGTTGTGAATTCTCAACACCCCGAAGGCTTCCTAGAGGTCGAGGACATGCTCCTACTCTCAGATGCTCTTGACCAACATGTCTTCTATATAGACTTCCATGTTACGGCCAATCTGGTCTCGAAAGACCTTGTTGACTAGGCGCTGATATGTAGCTTCCGCATTCTTCAGCCCGAATGGCATGACTCAATAGCAGTACAGGCCTTAGTCAGTCACGAATGAGGTCTTCGAGATGTCGGGGGGAACATCAGAATCTGGTTATACCCTGAGAAGGCATCCATGAAGCTGAGGAGCTCATGGCCGGAGGTCGCATCGATCAGAGCATAGATGCTCGAAAGGGGGAATGGATCCTTTGGACATGCCTTGTTGAGGTCGGTAAAATCGATGCATATTCTCCAGCTCCCATTGGCTTTTTTAATCATCACCACATCGGATATCCATTCAGGGTAGTTTACCTCCGGGATGAATCGGGCATTCAGGAGGTTCTCGACCTCTTCCTTGATCACTTGTTGGTGCTCAGGAGCGAACTTACGTCGCTTCTGCCAGACGGGCTTTACTCTCGGGGCAACATTGAGGTGGTGCATCAAGAGCTTCTCTGAGATCCCCGACATATCCACCGCGGTCCAGGCGAAGAGATTGCGATTCTCCCTTATGCATTGGGAGATATCTTTCTTGATGGAGGGGGAAAGAGCCGTACTAATCTGGAATGTCTTTGTGGCATCTTCCTCTGAGAAGGCCACTTCTTCCAGCTCGTCTACCGGGTCGGAGATGGTCTGGCTACTTTCCCATGGGAGTTCGAAGGCTTCAAGGGAGAGAACCGAGCCTCCCATCGAGGTCATGTAACACTTGCGAGCTGCCTCTTGGCTCCCTCTCACTTCTCCCACTCCTGTGGGAGTGGGGAACTTCATCTTCTTATGATAGGCCGAAGGAATGGCCTGGAGTGCAGCCAGACCTGGTCGACCTAGGATAACATTGTAGGCGGCTTTCACATCTACCACCATGAAGTTCATCGGCTCTGTACGGGTGACCGGGGTTTTGTTAGCGGTCACGTCAAGGGTTATAACTCCATTGATCATCACCAGCACCCTGGTGAATCCATAAAGAGTGTAGCCCGCCGGCTTGAGTCGATCTCTTGACAGCTGAAGGCCTTTGAATGCCTCCAAGAAGAGGATGTTAATCGAACTGCCGTTGTTCACCAGGATCCGGTGTACATCGAAGTTGGCCATTCGAAGGTTGATAACGAGGGCGTCGCAATGGGGCGTGCGTATGCCCTCTAAGTCCCTGTAGAAGAACTTAACAGGAACCCCAAGGCCCCTGGAAGGAGGATGGCTTTGTACGGCGTTCACTTTCCGAACGAAGGCTTTTCGGGAGGATTTGGAATCTCCCCCCATTAGGCCTCCATGTATGAGGTGCAGTACGGCCTCGGCTTCGACGTCTGGGGTCTCTGCACGTTGTTTGGTTTGCTTATTAGCCTCCCTGGGGGCAGAGGTGGATCAACCCTATTCCTCTCACGAACCTAATGAGCTACCTTCTCTGAATAAGGGCCTCGATCTCGTCCTTCAGGGCCCGACAGTCGTCTGCATCGTGCCCATGGTCCTGGTGGAAGCAGCACCACTTATCCCGGTTTCTCTTCTTTCTGGGGGTGTTCATCTTTGGAGACGGCGGTAGAAGACCCTTATTTCCAATTTCCATCAAGATGGCGGAGACACTCGCATTGAGCGGAGTGAACTTTTCAAAGTGGGGAAGAGGGCAACGTTGACCTCCGTTGTCTTTTTGGAGCTTCTTAGCTCCATCTTCTTCAGCAGTCTTCCGTTTGTTCCCGAAAGATGACCTCTCAAGAGTGGGGCGGTTGAGAGCTTCTTCAGCTCGGATGTACTTCTCTCTCCTGAGAAGGAGCTCTGAGAAGTCCTGAGGAGACTTCTTAGCTAGGGATGCCCTGAGGTCGGGATTAGTGACATTGGACTGAAAAGCTACCGAGGCCACGGACTGATCTAGCGAGGCGATAGATCTGGCCTTCGCCGTGAACCGCTTGACATAGTCCCTTAGCCGTTCGCCATTCCTTTGGCTGAGGAAGAGCAAAGAGGTGCTAGTCTTCTCAGAGCGGCGACTGCTTACGAAGTAGGTGAGGAAGAGACATTTGAACTGGTCGAAGGAGAAAATGGAGGCCGGAGCAAGTCTAGAAGACCACTTCGGAGCGGGCCCCTTCAGTGTGGCTGGGAAGGTTTTGCAGAGAAGGGCATCAGAGGCGTGGTGGATCATCATGAGAGTTTTGAAACTCTCGATGTGATCAGTGGAGTTCGACTCCTCGATATACATCTTGAAATGCGGGGGTTTGAAGTTCTCCGGGACGGGGGCCTCCATGATAGTTCGAGAGAACGGGAGCCTGCTCGGGCGAAGGCTCCTTGCCCATTGTTCTTCATCTCTATCGAGCTGGCCGAGGTGCCTCTTCATCTCATGGAGACGGTGGTAGACCGAGTCTTCCCTTCGGTCATGCCACGCTGAACCCTGAGACTCGTCTTCATGTGGAGGAGAGATGGGACTGCGGCGGCGATAGCTTTGAGTAGGCCAAGGACTAGGAGAGGGACGGCGATGGCTCGGAGCTGGCCGAGGACTGAGAGAGCGGCGGCGAAGGTTAAGAGCTGGACGAGGACTGGGAGCCCGTTGTTCGTTGTTAGGGGCAACATTGAGTGCCTGTAGGACCGCCTCCTGGAACTGTTGGAACTCCACCCTTGTTACGGGAGCCTCCTGCTCTTGATGGGCTCGGGCTGCAGGACGGGCAGCCGGGGAGCGACTTCTTCTTTGGCGATGCTGAGGTGACTCTCTTCGCCTTCTGGGGGAGTTGGATCCTCTGCGATCCGTCCGGCGGGGTGAACGGTCCCTCTGATGCTCCCGACAGGGGTTCCCATCACGGGTCTGCCTGCGTCCAAGCGAATCCATAGATCTGGCTCGTTCTGCCGATTATTGAAAACATCTAGCAGATCTTCGGTGTTGGAGGGCTATGGGAGGCCATAGAGTCGGAGGAAGGATTGTGTACGGAGATATAGACCTGGTGAAGGGGTTGCTTCTGGCGACTTCGAAGAGAGGGTTCTCCTACAGCCACCTGAGCCCCTTGAGGTTGCAGAACGGGTTGATGGATCGGTTGTTTGATCTGTTGAACCAGCTGAACGGGCGGAGGGAGGCTCTCTGGAGGAGGATGAGGGATGGAATTTGTTCGGCGGTTGGAGGCCGCGGACTTCCCTTTCTTCGGAGGCATGGTTGAGAGCTGCTTTGCTGATTGAGTAGGGTCGGATTGTTATTCGATTTCCCACAGACGGTACCAATCTGTTGCCACTGATTTCGGTGTGGGGGCAATCAGATGAATTTGTGAGTTCGAGAGAAATCGAATAGGGTCAAACCTGACCACTTCCACTGTTGTTGGGCTGGCTTCTAGCTGCTCCTGCTGACCTGCACGAAGTTCGAAACACCGAGGTTGATCCCAGCGACGAACCCTCCGATGCTCTTGTCAGTACTCAGAAAAGAATATGAAAGAGCTTTAGGTAGGCAAAGAGTGATCACCTTGTAATGGTATGAGGTAGGATGGTTTTTATAGTCATCGTGGGGATCTGCTTCGAGATAAGAACGAATCTATACTCCCCAGTGTGGCTGGATAGAGGTGGTTAGAACCACCTCCTAGAGATAAGGACGAGCTAGGATTTCTTCATATCCTTGTGAACTGGTCCTTAACTGGTTGGGACCCGTACCCAGTCGAACAGAGTCGTTTATGGGTTATTGGGCCCTACAGAAGAGACCCAGTTCCATTTCGGACCCGTCTGCAGGTGAGATTACCGTTTTGCCCCTGTGAACTTTAAGATTCGTTTCCAATTTGAACGGTTCCGGTTTAATCTCATTTTTAGCCATATCATATATATATATATGGAAATGCTCTATTGAAAACGCAAATATTGTGAAAACACGTGAAAACCACCTAGGCCGTTGTTGGAAACAACGGCCTAGGTGGTTTTCCACGTTTTCATCGCTACAGTACGTTTTCAATGGAGCATTCCTTATATATATATACTGAATGAATATGTTCGGGAGATATATAAATCTATTAACAAAACTATATTTATGAAGTTGTGTATTTATATGCCTGATATTAAAAGCATGTGTTTGTACGGAGTTGTGTATTCATATGAATAATTATGTTCGGGAGAGATGTAAATCTATTAACAAAACTATATTTATGAAGTTGTCTATTCATATGCCTGATATTAAAAGCATGTGTTTGTATGGAGTTGTGTATTCATATGAATGATATTAATGGTGTGTATATGCTTATGAAATTAATGGAGTTACATACACTTATGATATAAGGATAAATTTTATTGTTAGGAGAAATTATAAAGGAGATATATTTAGATATAGAGATATAAAGGAAAAATATATACGGGGATATAAAGGAGATAAAATGGTGAATTTGTATGATTTTGAATATTTGCTACTTTGAGTAATATATTGGATACATATGATAATATGGAGTAATTGGAGTTTGATATATGTATAATATACGGATGATAAATACAAATGATATATATATATATATATATATATATATATATATATATATATATATATAGGATTATGATGTGTTGACTTATGTGGTGTATATTTATGATATATGGGTGATAATGAGAGGTCATATGATAAATGGTAAAATTTATGAATTTGTATATGTATGATATAGAGATGTTTGAGGTGAAATAAATGTGTGATAACAAGATGTACTGAACTAAATAATACGGTATACTCATAATATGTGAGGAGATGACAAAATAAATAATATTGTGCATTCATGATATGTAATAATATGATGTGATGGTTTTATAAGTTAAATAACATGGTGTGTACAAAAAATGTGATTCAATGAGAAGATAATTAATATGGTGAACACCGAATGTGTTAATATGTTAAGATAAAACATGAGATGCTATATGATGATAAAATGAGTGAAAAGATGAAAAAAATGATAATAATAAATAAATGTTGTTGACCAGTACCTACAAAAATTCTGGGGGTTTGGGCTAGACCTCCTAATACCCATGGACCGACTTAGGGTGCGTGGTTATTACCCAAACTATGTTTGGGGTGTATGTTTTTATCGCCCAAGCTATCGACTTATGGCCCAGCTATTCCCTTGATGGCAGATGTCGCAAGGAAGTACCCTAGTGAAACTAGGGGTGCGTGTTTCCCTCGCTGGCTTCGGCTGGGAGGAAGTACCCAGTTTATCTGGAGTGTGTGTTTTTCTCTCCTGGCTTCGGCTAGGAGGAAGTACCCAAGTTCTAATTGGGGTGCGTGTTTCCCTCGATGATATAGGCTGGGAGGAAGACATAGCATCAAATGCGTAAGACCCCGGGGGGGGGGGGGGATGGGGGGAGGTCCGCGTGTTTACTGGGCTGTCGGCTTTCAGTATAGTGGGATATTGTGGCTCACTGGTCGAAAAATTAATAAAATGAATAAATGTGAAATGAAAGTGAGAAAGTAAAGTATATGATGTGAATTGTGAATGAGAAAATAAAGAAAACATATGATGTGAAATGTGAATGAGAAAGAAAAGAAAGCAAGTGTGTGAAGAGGAATAAATATAAAAAGTAAAAGAAAATGTTTATATGAATGAAAATGAATGGTAAATGCAGTATGTGGTTAAATGAGTATGTAAAGTAAAGAAATTGTGTTGTATAATTATAAATATAAAACAAAGACATTGTGCTATGAGAGGATTTATAAAAAGAGAAGAAATTATGTTAAATGTTTAAATATGAAAAGTGGCGATGTGGTGTTATATTAATGAGTATGAAAAAGTGAATGAGTTATGTATGTGAATTATGAATAAATTGAAGAAATTGCGGTATGGAAATAAATCTGAGAAGTAAAGAAAATGTATATGTATGATCTGAATGAAAAATAAAGTAATGTGTAATATGAGTATTATGTGATGTATATGAGAATGATTATAAAGCTAAAAATATGTTATGATATAAGTTTGCTGCACCTTGGAATTGTGTCGAGGAACTACTCACCCACTATTTTCATGAAAATGGTGGGAACTAGTTGCTTTGGCACAACTTCTATGGTGAATTGGTGAGTTGTTGATATGATAGTGGTATTGTTAAATGAAAATGAAAAGTAAAGTAAATTGTAAGATGAGGATGAAAATAAAGAAAAGTGATAACCAAGCTATCGGCTTGAGATGTGATGTGGTATTACCCAAGTTCTACTTGGGGTGCGGTGATTATTACCTAAGCTATCGACTTTGGGGTGCGGTGTAATATTACCCAAACTATGTTTGGGGTACGGAGTATAATTTGATAAGAATGAAAGTTAGAGTAAAATGTAATAGGAGGTGTAAGAGAAAATGAAAGAAAGATATATTATTAATAATAATAATAAGTAACTTGAGTTGTGTGATGAGATAAAAATGAATTATTAAGTAAAATATACCTTAAAATAAGAATGAGCATTCCAATAAGCTATACGAGAACGTAGAATGAAAAGAAGGTAAATTGTTATATATATAATAAGAGGGAAGGTGAATGTATTACGGAATGTGATGAGATGTGTTATAAGATATGATTGAACTTGATGATGTGCAATAAAATAAAAACATGCGATAAGGTGCAAGAAAAATGTCTCTGACATTATATGATTGAATGAATGTGAAGTTATGTGATGAGAATAAATATTAGTATGTTGTAAGATTGATGAGTGTGATGTTATGTAATATGAGTCATGAGTATGTAAATGGAAATGAATGGTAAATGAAGTACGTGGTTGAATAAGTATGAAAAATGAGGTAATTGCAATATGTGATTATATATGAAAATAAAGAAGTGGTGATATGAAGATAATTATGAAAAGATGAATATTTGTGTTATGGGATTAAGAATGAAAAGTAATGGAGTTATATGTGAATTAATATAGTGTTTTGTATTTGAGTATAAAGTGAATGAGTTACCTATACAAATTAATATGATGTGGTGTGTAAGATTAATCATAAAGGATTATGTATGCAAAATTAATGTGAATAACTCAAACAAATTGTGGTATGAAAAAGAGTACGAGAAGTAAAGAAAGTGTGTATGTATGATATAATATTATATAAATGAAGAATAAAGTTATATGTGATATTAGTATGATGCATATAGTGATGTGTGTTAAGTGATAGATATAGGAATGATTTCAAATCTAAAAATAAATTGTAATATGAGATGAAAATGAGAATGGAAGTAAGATACATCATCGATAGGAATAAGAAGCAACCAAAATTATATGATGAGATAAGAATGAATGGTAAAGCAAAGTAAATCATAATCTGAGAATGCGCATTAAAATAACTTGTATGATAAAATCAGATTGAAGAGAAGATAATTTGTATATTATAATGAGAATGAAAGTTTACGAGATGTTAGGATATAAGTTATAAGATGTGAATGAATAAAATGTTATAAGTTTGAATGACTGTGATGTTAAAGATGAGAATTAATGTGAATATAGAATGAGTGGATATGGATATGTTGATGGGTTGAAGATTCAAAAGAGTACTTTAGTGCAAGTCACTTTTATGATGTTGTTGTATTCAAATTTTAGGTTAACTTAATTATCAGGATATTTGTAAGTTCTTTCAATTCTCCTTGTATAGTTTAATTTATTTACCTAACTAGTAAGTTATACTCACACCAGACATGGCTAACCCCTGTTGATTTCTGGGGGTTAGGGAGTCCTTCCCTGAGGGTGGACGACCCTAACTCTCCTGCAGGTTTTGATAGCAGCGAGGTGAGATAGTTGTTGAAGTTTGGTAGTTATACTTTACTCGTAGTAGTTGGGATATATATATGTATGTATTATATATAGAAATGGAGGTAGAATGATGTATTATTTTGCACTGTGGATGATTATATGTATAACTGTAAGGTATAATGCTACATATATAGTGCTGTGATGAAGTCTGAAAGCCCGTACCCACCTTGTTATGGAGTACTAGGTTATGTGGTTGGTTTTGAAAGGTTTTTCTAAAGTTTTTCTAAAACTCATATATGTTTTGAAAAGAATTTTTGGTTTTTAATTTATATCTTGCTTGTTATGAAGAATTATGCCTCCAGAGCCATATATTATTACCTGTGTGTTGTTGAATGACTTAGCCCGAGGACGATTGATATATATTACAGGTACCTAGTTTTCTGTAATTGTTTGCAAATTTCCGTAAGGAACATCTGTAAAATGGCTAATATTTCAGGGAAAACTCTGCCAAAATTTTTAATAAATATCTATGAGTATTTTCTAAATAAGACTTGGTGTAGATAAGTCATAGATTATGTTAGAGATCTTTTGGATAGGGAGTAGTTAATTTTTTTTTTTTTGGGCGTTGCAGACTTCCTACCTGATGTTGAAGTATACTAGGATGGGGGTTGTCTAATTGAGTAGTGGGTAGTAATCAATTAATTTTGATGTCCACACTCATTTTTATAAAATTTTGAAATATTTTTGAGTATATATATATATATATATATTTTGCAGTATATATATATACATATATAAATATATTTTGTAGCCAAAAAAAAAACAAAAATCAAAAAATCAAAAAAATCCAAACATATTAAATCCACAAACCCACGGGTCACGGGTCAGGTTCAGGTCAGGTTGACGTCGGGTTACGGGTTCGCGAGTCAGGTCGAGCGGGTTTGAATTGGATTTTCACTGACCCGGTTCGACCAGGTTAGGATTTCGGGTTCGACCCGAACCCAAACCAGGTTAATGTGGGTCGAGTCGAAGGCGGCGGGTCGTGGGTCAACCCAGCCCGATTGTTATCCCTAGGTTTCAACGCAATGGAAGTGACCCTCCTCGGTTTTAAACTTTAGCACTTCATTCTCCCTAACTTTTATTTTCCACTGTAAATGCCTCACTTGGTGAGTTTTGGTATCACGTGTTGAACAGTTTAGTGTTTAAGATGTTTAATACCTAAAATTTCCTTGATCTTGGTTTATCATTAGATTAGATTAACGTTTGGGTCTGAAATTAAGAAACCTTCCCCATTAAATTTCACTCAGTTAACACCCCACCGTTATCTCTCTCATTTACAGCATTAGTTTTAATTGTGTAATTACCTAATTACCCCCCCCCCCCTATATAAAAACGCATTTATGATTGTTTATAAACAATTTGAATTTAACACTAGAAATGAGAGAAATAACAGTGGGGTGCTAAATGAGAACTTTAACGGTAGAGGGTTTCTTAATTTTGAACCCAAATGGTGGGGAATTTCATGAGTTTACCCATTAGATAATAAGCAAGTTTTGGGTTTATGATTGAGAAAGGGTTTGAAAAATGAAGAGAGAGGTAGAGAGCAGGAGAGGTGTAACGCCCCGAGCCCTGACTCAGCTGTGCACGCACCACATGCGAAAAACAAGTCATAACAACGGCCCACAACAGACTTGCTTCACAAAAGGTGTCATGGATATTTGGAACCATTTGATCCATGGATTTATAATATACACACTCATATTTCCTACACACCATCCATGCGGGACTAAGTTACCATCACCACCCTTCATTAACTCATGGCCCATAGTAATTAATTACTAAGCCCACCATTAAAGCCCATTCATGACCCATACTATTATATAAGCTCATCATACTCATCTATTATTATATTATATTATTATTATATACTAATCCTCAAATATGGGGTATTACATATATCCTATCGTGATATTTTAACGTCCTTGCTAAGATCAGGACATGCAATCTAGCACATGATCGCCTTTCTAGCTGATGTGATCCACATGGATACCACTACCTTGATCCTGCTTAGCGTACTGCCCTGACCCCAACCAGCGTATTGTCCTCATTCTCATTAGTGTGTACATCCATCATGGCCTCACCATCAGGGTCGAAAGTTAGATCTGATACCATTTGTAATTCTCCGAGCTCCGTTCAGCTGTGCACGTGCCTACGCGTGTGCGCACACACGTGAAAAATAAGTCATAAAAATAGCCCACCACAGGCATGCCTACAAAACACACACACTCTCTCTCTTTTCTATCACCGATGAAGGAGTCGCGTGCGCAGCTGAGCTGGGCACGGGGCGTAACAAAATGGTATCAGAATTGACTTTCGACATCGACCATGGGTAGGAGTGGGCCAGATGTACGCCTTATATGGAGCTGAGATAGTACGCTGGTAGAGAGATCACGGGCAAGTATGCTAGCAGAATTAGGGTACTCTACTCCACATCGGCTAGAAAGGCGATCATGTGCTTGATTGGATGTCCCGGGCTCAGCGAGGAAGCTGAGATCTCAAGGTGGGGTGTATGTAATACCCCGTATTTTAGTAGTATATATGATGGTATATGTGGAATTATGATGGGCCATGGATAGGCTTTCATGGTGGGCGTAGTAATTAATTGTTATGGGCCTATACATATGGTAGTGTGTATAGGGTCTATAGAGTATTTTGGATTAATTACTATGAGGACATGAGTTAATTAAGTATGATGGTGACTTAATCCCACATGGATGGTGTGTAGGAAATATGAGTTTGTATATTAGAAAGCCTATGATCATATTGTACCTACAAGCCATGACACAATTTGTGAGGCAAACCTGTGGTGGGCCGTTGTTAGGACTTATTTTTCGCGAGTGCGCAACTGAGCAGGGCTCGGGGCATTACAAGAGGAGAAAGAGGAAGCAGAGAGAGAAAAGAGAGTGGAGGTGATTGTGGGATTGGGTTTAGGTTCAAGTTCGGGTTCAGTCAATATTTGGTTCGAAATTCTGGGCTCGAGTTAGGGTTGGGTTTGAGTATAAGATAGGTTTTTGGATTTGGGATTGGGTTTGATAGGGTTCAGGGATTAGAGGAAGAGGAGTGAGAAAGAGAGGAAGGCTTAGGGGAGAGACAGGGAAAGAAGAATAAGAACGGGGATGGGGTTCGGGTTTTGATCGAGGATTGTGGGTGAGGGCGAAGATAAAAAAGGAAAAGGGCAAAAGGAAGAAAATAAATTTTTATTTTGTAAATAAAGTCCCCGTAAATTTATTATTATTATTATTATTATTATTATTATTATTATTATTATTATTATTATTATTATTATTATTATTTGGGGGGGGGGGGGGGGATGGTGCTCAAGTTTAGAACTAGTGGGTTTTTTTGTCATGGTGTCTACAGCTGGCATCGGGTCCTCCACTACTTGGACCCAGATCCAGTACCTCACGGGTCCAAAGATTGGACCCGAACCCCGACTTGTGAGAATCGGATCATCCTTGTTAAAAAAAACCTACCCATTGGGTCCAGCAGCGAGGAATAAATATTTGCTGTAATCCATGTTTTCCCAAAAATGTATTTTTGTGTATTTTCTGTATTTTAAAAATTTTCGCAAATTATTTTTCTGATTTTCAAATTCTTTTATCAAAATGTATTTTTGAATTTTTTTTTATTAAAATATGTTTTCGATCAATGACTTTATTCGTAAATATTTTCAATGATTTTTATATTGAAACACAATTCGAATTTTTATTGTTATTATTAGTCTTATTAATACTGTTGTTTTAAACCTAATATTATTATTGTTATTGTTATTATTTTTATTATTATTATTAGTATAAAGTCCAAATTGTATATTTTTATTATTTAGTTATTTTATTTTATTTTAATTTTCTATTAAATTTTTTTAATTTCCTTATTGGGTTTTATTATATAAACCAATTACCCTAATTTTATTTACCCATACCCTATTTAAAATCCCTAAACCCTATTGGATTTTCAACCCAAGTATCCATTTATACACTAAACCCTAAACCCAATCCACTTACCCTAACTACCCAATTCCCTACCCATTTAAATAACCATACCCGTTTTCCCAAGCACACCCAGACCCGTTACCCACACCCGAACCCCATTTTCATACCCGATACCCTATATTTTTCTTTCCCCTGTTCTGCCGTCTTCATGTTGCCTACCCTGTGAACCCTAAACTTCACCATCTATTTAAACCCATCCTGTATACCCAAGACCCAACCGCCCTTCTTCCTCTACCTTCTCCCTGCTCCCCTTCGCGAGCCAGTGCACCTCCGACCTGTCCTCGGTGCTGGCTGCGCTCGCGACTTCCCCGGTTGTGCCACCCGCGAGTGCACTACCTGTGCTCCATCACCGCGGTTCTTTCTCCCTTCTCCTCCCCTGCGCTCCATCCACCCCCTCGCTGGCACGCCCCCCCCCCCCCCAGCAGCACAGGCCGCCGTCGCGCCACCCTGCGACTCTACCAGTCGACAGCCCTATCTCCGCTCAACCCCTGTGTCACTCACTTTCCCTCTCCTCTCGACTGTGAGGGTGTGACCTATTTCCCTCTGGTGGCTCGACGTTCCCTGTGCGCTATCCCCTTTGGACCAACAGCGACCGTCGGTACTCCCGATCTCCTCTCCCGTCCTGTGCTCTCTTTGATTGTGTGTGCGTGAGTCGCACGTGTTGGTGTGTCGTGGCTTTTGCCTGTGTTGTGATCGCGTGCTTATGGTCGTAGTTTGTTGCTCGTGGTTATGGTGTGGGTGTTTTCGCTGTTCGTGAGTTTGGCTCGTGGTTACGGTGTTTGTTGGCTCGTGGGTATTGAATTTGTGTGCTCGTTGTTGTGTTCGGGGGCTCGTATTGGTTCGTGGAGTTCGTGGTTCTTGGGTTTGTTCATAGTTGTTCATGGATCTTGTTCGTGGTTTCCGTTCGTGGTTGGTTGTGTTCGTTGCTCCGGGATCCGTCCCGTTATTCTTGCTTTTGTACCGTTCTCGTCGTCTTTCAGGCAAGTAACTTGTACTCCAATTCATTTGTTTGATACAAGTCAAAATGTTCACCTATAGTATAGTTGGGTCTAGAGACAACTCGTGTTTGTGATTTCCTTGATGGGTTTTGTCTCTATTGTGATATTTTGGCCATAGAATGACTCATGACACAAATCTTGACATGATATAACCTAGGATTCGTCCGTTCTTGATTTCTAGTCGTGTAGGTGAAAATTTGGATGAAATTGAGTTTTGGTTGATACCCATGTGAAATAATATGCGTAGACATGTTAATAACCCTAATTCATGATGTTTGGACACTTGGTATACCTTATTTCAAGTTTGGATGTGTTTGGATCAATTTTCTTGAATCTATGTTGATTTTGCTTTAAGGGGAAAAATCTGTAGTTTTGTCGCTGTTCTGTTTGGTTTGCTGTTTTTGACTGGGTTGCAGTCAGTATCTTGATTTCGGTATAAAACATGAGTTTTAGATAATTTTGTATATTTTCAAACCACTCTTACCTTGCTTGATTTTGATTTTGTATGATTGAGTTATGATTGTTTTAGTACAGAGGTGTCGATCTTTTCCAGATTCTGTTTTTTTCGGTAATTTTGATACCAAACTATTTTCAAGAACTATTCTATACACATTATTTTGATTTGAAACTTTGATCAGTGTTTCGTTATTGAGTTAGGGATTACCCAGAATTTTGGTGAATTTTATTGATAAGTTTTATGTAATGTTTCATGATCATTTCTAAAACCTATACATGCTGCATTTTGCTCGCTGTTCTGTAAAGAACCCTATTTTCGCTATGATTCCGTAAACTGTATGAAAAATATTTGTGAAATAGTGAAAGTTAGTAAATTCTATCCATTTTCATATCCCTTTAGTGGAATTGAATTTCGTTTTACTGGCTGCGAGATATCTTAGTTTTCGTACAACAGTGTTGGGATTTCCAGATTTGCTAAACTATGTTTTCTTGATGCTTTCGTATTTTTGATGACTGATCTATTCTTACTGGAATATTATGAAACGTTATATTTTGATTCTAGATATATAGGGGAATACCCCAGATTTTTCCTGAATTTATTTGAGAGGTTTTGACGCAGTTTTTCTGACTGAGAATTTGTTTTCCTGATTTCTGACTAAACATGTTTTCTGTTTTCGAACCTGTTTTGAGTTATGATGTTGTGAAGCACGATATAATTTATTTATATTCGCTGGATTTGTGTGGATGTCTACTTTCCAGATCCATCGACGGATCCAAATTTGCATTTCTGTAGTGACAAGAATCACTTTTTTAGTACTGTACTGTCATGTTGTCCTGAATATGATTATACACTGTTCTGCTCGTTTATGTGACTTTATATCATCTATGCATGTTTATTGTTACCCTAGACCTGATACTGATTATAACATGTTAGTTTGACACTATTTAGTATACCTTCATGTCTATTTGATGACCATAATAAAAGTAACCAAGCCGGGATTTAAGGGAAAGATCTAGTAGTGGGAAAGCATAGAAATGTGTACTTAGAAGGGAGCCCGTATTTCCCATCTGATTATCTGTTATCTGTATGAGATTATTTTACATGATCGTCTGTTATCTGTATGAGATCATGTTACATGACCGTTTGTTATCAGTATGAGATCATGTTACATGATCGTCTGTTATCTGTTATCTGTATAAGATCATGTTACATGACCATCTGTTATCTGGTATCTGTCTAAACCCTGAGTATACGGCCCTATATGATCCCCTACAAAATCTACAAATGCAACTGTTTTGAATGTAGCAACCATGTGATAAAAAGATGGCACATGAAGTGCTACCTAGTTAGTAATTAATACAAGACTTATAAAAATCTGAATATGAATCTGTATCTAAAATCTGAATATGAATCTGAATCTGTTATACGTATCTGACTACCTGTTATCTGATTATCTGATTATCTGTTATCTGTCTGATACTATCATGTGACACCATTACTTGGCACTATCTATATATCTGTCTGCATACTATCTGACACTTGACACTTAACACTTGACACATGTTAGTATATCATGCTAATTGATTCTGACATACCATGCTAGGTTTGTTTCTACTATTAATTAGATCTGTTAGTTTTCCCCAAGTGCTTGTATCCTACATTATTTGTGACTTGCAACTTGCAATTGACGGGTATTTATTTTCTTCTTTTCTCCTTCTTCTGCAAATTTACTAATTGCAGATCAGGATGGACGATTGCCAGATAGTATTGGCGAGATGATGTATTAGTGCTGGAGATTCTGCTTTATTATTATTATTTTTGTTGCTTGAACATTGAATAAAGTGTATTTGATTTCTTGAATATTTATTCTGTATTTAGGCGATGTGACCCAGGATATTTGATCTGTCAAGACTTTGATTTATTTGAGAATATTGTATTTTGTTTCAAGTAAATTTCTGTTGGTATCCTGTTTCAATTATGCATGTTGGTTGATATTTTTGCTTCCGACTCTGATTATTTCTGTGATGTGTTGTAAAGATTCTTGAACAGCTTATGGATGATGAAAATCATTCGCTGGGCTTTTGTTACATATCCGTATTCCGTATTCTTTTTGAGAAGCGGGGCGTGACATTTGCGCTTAAGTATTTTTTCACCTAATACCCTACAGTTCCAACAATTTTTACACTTAAGTACATCAATAAATATTATTTTACACAACTATCTTCTACAATTACTATTTACATGTATATCCCTATAACCCTATTATTCAAATTCCATATTTTTTGAGGTATTTTTTAACGGGTCTGGGTCTGGATCCGAGTCGGGTCTATTTTGAGCGGACCCGAACCCGGACCCAGAAATGCATCGGGTCTTATTTTAGGACCTGGGCCTGGACCTGGACTTGGACCCGTATAGATCAGGTCGGTTCCGGTCTAATGTCGGGTCGGGTCCGGGTATTGGGTCAAAGTAACGACTCGAATGGTGTCTTAAGTTATTGGGCATTATTAAATTTAACCCTTTTTTTATTATCATAAACTCAAATTTTAACATCACCATTGTTTATGTGGAAAAAGACAATCTTCCAATATTCTAGTTGAATTGCTTCTCATATAGTACAAACAAACAAGTTATACTAGCCTAAGACTCACAACAAAAAGATAAAAGAAGGAAGTTATACTAGCCTAAGACTCACAACAAAAAGATAAAAGAAGGAGAAGACAAACACTTCAATTAATATTGCAAAATGATTAAATAAGCTTGGACATAATATCAATATGACACTAATAATTTAAACTTGCACAAGGATGAATATGAGAATGATTATTTGTGGCTTTGGTAGAGATTGTGATTTATGTGTTGGTACTTTGGTTAGTTCTTGGTACATGTTGGATGAGAGAAAATGAGTGGGTATATATAAGCAAGGTGATGCATGAATATATATGTTTCAAAGGGTGCATGCATATAGGCAATAGGAATGTGTGGTTTCAATGGTACATGGGCAATAGGAATGTATGATTTCAAAAGGTTTAATGTGGGTAGGAGTTTGTGCTAATTTGACAACTAATTACTTACGTAAAATTAAAATAAAGATAATTATAGGAAACACTTTAACAATTTCAACACTTTCCCTTAAAGTGATTTTCTAAAGATTAGGCCCAGCTGTGAACGAAGAACTTCAAACGATCCTGTAGGGAGACTTTGGGATGTTATCCACAACATTTGCATTGCTCTATACCTCATGAACTTTAATAGTCTCGTCAAGCAGACGCTCACGAATAAAGTGATGCTCAATCTCAATGTTCTTGGTCCTTGTCTGACAAACCGAATTTGTAGCAAGCTTGAGTGCATTTTGAATGTCACAAAAAATCGTAGTAGGATCATGAATTGGTGAAATCACATTATCAACCAACTACCTCAACCACACACACTCTTGAGCTGCATGAGAAGATGCTTTGTATTCCGCTTCAGTAGTACAAAGAGACACAAAGTCCTGCTTCTTACTACACCAAGAAATACATGTCGAACCACTCAAGATAACATAACATGAAGTAGACTTCCTATCATCCAAGTCACCACCAAAATCAGCATCCGCATAGGCATGCAATCTAAAACCAACTTTTTCTAGCACATAAGACCCATGTCAAGAGTAGATAAGACATACTTCAATATGTGTTTAGCTGCGTCAAGATGATGCTTTCTTTCTTCTTGCATTAATCGACTAACGAGTGCAACAGAGAAGGAAATGTATGACCTTGTGATAATCAAATAAATGGGACTTCCAACAAGGGTACAATAAGGTTAATGATCCTCAAGAAGCTTCCCTCCATTACACATTAGCTTAATGTTGGCTTCAAGTGGAGCAAAACATTTTTTGCTTTGGACTAATCCAAACTTTTCCACCATTTTACTTGCATAGCTTCTTTGAGACAAGAATAAGTCATCTTTCAAATTTTCTACCTCAAAACTAAGGAAGTGACTCGGCTCACATAAGTCTTTCATCTCGAACCGAGATGGCATATCAGCCCGAAGGTTAGCAATTTCTTTTCCATTGTTTCCTGACACAATCATGTCATCCACATAAAAGAGAATAATCATATGCAACTTCTCATGCTTCTTAACAAATGTGCTAGGATCGGAATTTGAAGAAAACAAGTCAGAAAAAAGGAAGTATTCTGCAATCTTACCACACCAAGCCCTCGGTGCTTGTTTCAAGCCATAAAGAGCTTTTTTGAACTTGCACACATATTGTGGATGATCTTAAGAGACATACAGATAGTTGCCCCATATAAATTTCCTTATCAATCTCTCCATACAAGAAGACATTCTTCACATAAAGTTGCCATAACTTCCAACCATCAAACACTGATAAGAAATGACCACCCGAACTGAAGTCATCTTTGTAACCAGGCTAAAAGTCTCCTCATAATCTTCTCCATATTTTTTTGAGAACCCACGATCAACCAACCTTTCTTTATATTTATCAACGATCTCATCTTGTTTACGATGTCTTGTACACTCATTTTCAAGTAAGGGGCTTTACCTCCATGGGCTTTGGCACAAGATCCCAAGTTTCATTTTTGATAAGTGCTTGCATCTCCTTATTCATAGCAAAATCTCATTCCTTCACCTCACGAGCTTTATCACAACAAGGTAATTAATTCACTATCATTAAGCGGACCTGCAAGAAGATGAGTGGACACTAACATTAGCTCCATCCCTATAGTGTATTGGTTTTACAATATTTTTTGAAGAAATCCAAAGTGCACTGCTTTGAGAACCCCCCCCCCCCCCCCCCCCCCCCGAGCGATCGGAAACTACCCGAGTCAGAAGAGTAAAAAAGTGTGATTGGCAGTTCCACCACCTCAGATTGAGAAGCATCACCATCATTCTTATAATAAGAAGTTACTTCATCAAAGACAAAATTTGTAGAGACAATAAACTTATTGGTGGTGGGATCCATACACTTCCATCCCTTCTTCCTCTTATCATACTCAATAAAGATATACTTATTTGTCTTCACACTCAATTTTATCCTTAACGCACCTAGAACATGAACATAGCAAATAAAACCAAATATTTCTTTAAGTGTTTGACATTCGGCTTCTCATCCCACAATAGTTCATATGGAGACTTCACGTTTATTGGGCTAAGAGGAACCTGATTAATGACATAAGTTGCACATGACATACCCTCCGCCCATAAGGCCTTGGGTAAATTTTTGGCATACAACCAACTCATGCATGTTTCGACCAAGTGACGAATTTTTCTCTTTGCCACACCATTTTTCTGCGATGTGTGAGAATAAGTGAGTTGCTTCGTGATCTCATGCTTACAAAATTGAATAAATTGATCCAAAGTAAATCCGCCACCATTATCAGTCCGCAGATATTTGATTCTTCTATCAAGCACGCCTTCAACCTATACCTTGAAGTCTTGAAATTTAAAGAATATGTCCAACTTTTCCTTTACATACACCCAAGTGTTCTTGTAAATTCATCAACAAATAACAACATATATCGGGAGCCTGAATAAGATGGTGTATTACAGAGTCCCATAACATTACTATGGATCAACTTCAACGGAGCCTTGTACCTTGAAAGTGAATTGGAAATTGGTAGACGATGTGCTTTGCCAAATTGACACCATTCACAAACTTCATCACAAGAAGAAAAAGACTTGGGAAACCCATTAACCAAATTTGTCGACATCATGGCCATCAATTTGTCATGTTAAGATGTCCAAATTTAGCATGCCAAATTGAAGAGCTGTCATTTGTGCTCATTTTGTTAACATAAGAATTAGATGCAGATAATACAAAGAGAACTTTTACCATTTTACCGGTGTGAATTACATCCACCTCCATGCTTGTAAGGTTCCTTAGAAACTTCACATCATTAGGTCCAAAGAGTACATGATGACCCGCATCAATAGCATTTGCCATCGAGAAAATATACTTCTTTATTCTGGAAACTTGAAATACATTGTTAAGTGTAATGTGGTCATTTTCATTTACAGTGATGATTGCCCCTTCCCTTTCAACTGGAAGAATGATGTTATCAACTGTGACAATAGCAATCTTTCCATCGTAATGACGGAAAGTAGAGAACTTGGAATAATCTCTGGTGAGATGATGCCCGCAACCGGAATCAATGATTCAATCATCTTTAAGTTTATGGAGGTCATAGCATTCTCAGTCATATGATATGCCAAAAAGCATTTCCCCAAATCTCCTTCCTTCTGAGATGCATCATTCTTTTAGCATCATTTCCACCGTTTAGCTTCACTCGGCAATTCTTTTGAATATGCCCAACTTTTTCACACCGATGACATGTAATGTTTTTGTAAGTTTTTTTATTTCCATCATTTTTAGATGGAAACTCCTCATTACATGGCTTATATAACTTCTTCCTTTCATTTTTATTTTTATTTTGAGTGAATATGGCATTTTCAACACCATCAGAAATAGAAATACTTGTCATTTTTTTAGCCAAGGTTTCTTGTCTAGCAAGAAGATTTTTAAACTCCACCAAGGATGACTGGACTGCCCATCCTTGAATTGATGTCATGAAAGGAACATATTCATTCTTGAGACCACGAACAATATGTCGCTTCATCTTTACATCCAAAATTTGACCATTCAGATCATGAGAAGAAATCTCTGAACAAAAACATATCAAGTGTTCTCATTCTCCAACATTTGTAGATCTCCTTATTGAACAAACTATCAAGTGTATTGGTAGATCTGAGAAATTGATAGATCTCCTTGAGTTGTATTGGACAACTCATTCTCCAACATTTGTAGTTGTGCCACATTCTTCTTATTGAACAAACTATCAAGTGTTCTCCAAATCTGACAAGCCAATTTGCAGCCCATGATATGCTCAAATAAATCTCGAGAGATAAATTTGTTCAAGGTAAACTCCGCTTTTGCATTTTTAATCTTTCGCTGGAGCAATACTTTCATGTCCACTAACAATGTCCCACAAACATTGACCAAAAAGATACGACTCCATACAGGTCTTCCACACCATGTAGTTTGAGTCATTAAGTACCTTACTGCCGAGACCATAACCTTGATCTGCATCCACTAATGGAGTGTTGATGCAGCTTTTTCTTCTTCACCAAGGGATAGTCATGGGTACAAGGAATTCCTTTGTGGCTCTAATACCATGCGGAGAAAGACGATCTTCCAATATTCTAGTTGAATCGCTTCTCAAATAGTGATAACAAATAAGTTACACTAACCGAAGACTAACAACAAAAAGCTAAAAGAAGGAGAAGACAACACTTCTATTAATATTGCAAAATAATTAAATAAGCTTGGACATAATATCAAGAGGACACTAATAGTTCAAATTTACAATGATGAATATGGGAAGGATTATTTGAGGCTATGTGAAGGTTGTGGTTTATGTGTTGGTACTTTGTTTAGTTCTCACTTACTAGTGAAGAGGCTTACCACTAGATTACTAAGGTACTTGCGAATTTGCCGAGTTGCACGGTTTACCAATGTGGTTTATGTGTTGGGGGCCTCAAATCCCCGACCTCTCACTTACTAGAGAAGAGGCTTACCACTAGATTACTAGGGTACTTGCGAATTTGCCAAGTTGCACGGTTTACCAATGTGGTTTATGTGTTGGTACTTTGTTTAATTCTTGGTACATGTTGGATGGGAGGAGATGAGTTGGTATATATGAGCAAGGTAATGCATGGATGTAACTGTAGGTGGTTGCATAAAAAATAGGGAGTGCATGTTTTCAAGGGTGCATGCATATTGATAATAGGAATGTGTGGTTTTAAAGGTGCATGGATAATATGAATGTATGGTTTGAAAATTTTAATGAGGGTTCGAGTTTGTGCAAATTTGACAACTAATTACTTACATAAAATTAAAATAAAGATAATTCTAGAAAATACTTTAACAATTTCAACAGTTTCTAACCTAGGATGCACATGTACTTCCAAATGGACGACGCACCCATGTCGGGTGCATATGGGTGCCTACTCATTGGGTACTCTAGGGTGCGTACCCAAAGAGTACCCAATCTTTTAATGTCTTTTTGCAACTTTTGAAGACAATTATATGTAGATAAATGTTTGAGGCCCTAGTGTCATTTAAAAAAACTTGTTGTTCCAAGTTATTCTCAATCACAAAATAAGTATATCTAAAGTTTATTTAGACTATCATTTTCTTCTTAAAAAATGTTCATAATTATAGTGTATTCGTATAATTCTATGAAATTGTTCAAAAATTTGCATTTTAAAAATTTGCATTTTTTTTAAAGCTAGATATAATTTTTATTATAGATAGAATATAAAATATATTATATTTAACGTACTCACCAACACACATGTATCATACTTCTTATAAAATCATGTATCCGCGTATCCATATTGTGTCGTACCCGCACCATGTACCTGTATCTGTGCTTTATAGTTTCTAACACATGGTTATTTCAAGTTATTAAGACCAAGTTTTGTTTTCCGTATTTACACCTTGGTTGATTTTAGTTTGTAGCAAGGTTCTAAATGTTGGCTGTCAAAACCTTTTTGCCTAAGAATTTCCAAGTTCGGTGGTGGATGCTAGAGATATATCAGGAACATATAGTGAATATCAGAATGACAGGATAAAAAAGGAGATGATCTACTGAATGTGTCTAGATAACCTTAAGAATGAGATTATCTTCTCATAATATTTGTATTTTCCTCTCTATGATTGGTGAGTCAATTAGGATTTAATTTGAGCCCAAACTCCCCACCAAGAGGATGTATCATGTAATTAGTAAACCGTGCAACTAGGAAAATTCGCAAGTACCCTAGTAATCTAGTGGTAAGTCTCTTCACTAGTAAGTGAGAGGTCGGGGATTCGAGGCCCCCTGCTTACACAATTCCCTTATAAATGGGTGGACAGTGTGGGGTGGAGTGTGGCAACGAGATTGGAACCTATCTCTAGAAAAGCCTAAACTGCATTCACTCTGTTGGGTGACATACAAAATTAGTAGTTTAACAAGTTGGAGGATTTTTTAACCGATTTTTCTGGTTACAATATCGGATTGAATACAAATGTGCCAAACAATTTTCCAAAAAAGTAAATAATAATAAATATCATATTGGTTGGGAAGATGTTAGGGAATGCACTGAGTTTTAGCGAAAACTGATCTTGTCGACGAATAATCAAACAAGTAGATTTAAACAAATCATACAAAACACACAAAGAATTTGTCCCGGTTGTGGCTTTCCCCTTAATCTGGTGGAGAAAGAATGGAAATGTTATTCAAATAAAGAAAATAAAAGGTATTACACTCGCACCACGAACCTATATATCTCTCACGCCTAACTGGAAAATAATAGCTATTTACAATGGAGAACTCTCAACTCAACTCTCAATGAAGTATACTCTCTCTTGTCTATCAATGGAGACTTACATAAATATATATAGAGATATAGAGAACCCTAGTTTGTTGTCATGTCACATAAGCCATCCGATATATCCTGTATAAGAAGTCGCTGAATAGGAGCCGTACGATTTAACTTGAAATGATCACCAAGATCAAGAAACAAAATAACATAGCCGTCACAGTCGGTTGACTGCACCAAAGTGTGGTTGAATGCACCTCAATAGCATCCAGACGCGAGGGGTGTACAGTCAACCGCACAGTCGAATGTACATGCCTCTGTTCCTGCTTCTTTGCTACCCTGTTTCTACGTCGTCTCTCTTCGATGCTTCGACCTCTGCTCTTCATCTCTTTTTCTACCTATCAAACTACCAGTATGCAAGCATATAATCCTAACAATCTCTACCTTGGATTGCATATGCGTACTAGCAACAATGTGTGATCAAACTCATCTAAACTCCTTTTATTCTCCACCTTCAAACGAACCTGGTTATGTAGTTTCTTCCACTAGTTGAATCGATTTGCTACATTTTTCTCCAATTAGTATGGCCCCTCAAAGGCACACCCTAGTAGGTGTTGACAAGGAGGCGCCGCCCTCCGCATGAACTTCACCTATGTAACCCCTATTTTTCATTTTATGTATTTTGAGTGTATTTTCTTTTTTCCTTGTATTGGATCAGTTTGTATCTCTTTGGACCGTATTTTGGATCTTTTCTATTTATTCATTTGGTTGACTATTCGTCTCATTTGAGCTCTTGATTTTTCTATCTGTCTATTCTTCCCTTCTTGTTTGATTGAGCTTTATTTTTTTTTTATCCCAAATTTCTGATTTGTTCAATCCTAACTATTTTGTTCTTGTCCTATTTTATTAATATTCACTTTGATGCTATCTTGATTTTTGGGTTCCTAATTATTATTATTTGTAACTATTATTTTGATCCTATTATATCCCAACTCCTATTCAAATCCTATACCCAGTAAAACCACACCCTAAAACCCATTTCTCTAAACCCATGCCCTATTTTTCACACCAGAAACCCACCTTCTCCTATACACCCGACCCGTTTACTACTGTGCCGCCTCCGCTTCATGCCAACCATAATATTTCTTAACCCATATATATACACCCATCTAACTCCATGCAGCCGCCTACCCTCTCCCATCCATCTCTCTCTCGCCCTGTACTCCTCTCCCTCTCCTCATCCCTCCCATCCTCCCAGCACCTCTCCGACCACCTGAACCCACACCGAGGCACCCCGACTACTTGCACCGCCGCTGCTTCGCAGTGCCCTCTTCGATCAGCGCCGCACACTACCCCCCCTGTGCTCCTCGACAACACCGACAGTAGCACCGGTGTGCTGTGTCCTCCCTCTCCGATGCCCGACAGCAAGCGCAGAGGGCCGCGGTGAGCTTCCCTCGCTGCAATCCCCCGACGTAGTCTTCTCACCCGCCGTTTATCTCTTTGTGGGCATGTGTTCGTGGATTGTGTGTTGGTTCGTGCGTTTTGGTGTTCGTGGTTTGTTTGCTCGTTGAGTTCGTGTTCCGAGAATCCGTTCCCGTTATTCTTGATTCTCGTCATTTTCATCATCGGTTAAGGCAAGTAACTTGTATTCTTTTCTTTGTGTAATACAAGTACTAAATACCACCTGTAGTGTAGTTAAGTTCTAGAGACAATTTGTGTGTAAATTTTCTTATTGATATTATCTCTATTATATTGATTCGATCATAGTTACCTCACAACATACATGACATGAAATAACCTAGGGTTGACCACTTCTTATTGTATATATGCGTGTTGTTCATATGTTATCATGTGCTCGTTCGTATTATTCGTAGTAGACTTGTTGCGGACTTGTGAAATACCATATACCATGTTACTTGGACATCTAGTACACTATATTTCATGTTTGGTTATGATTTGGATGGGTTTTATGTGAACTAGTTGGTTTTGTGCATGAAGATATTTTTAGTTTTGCTAGATTTTCCGTTTTGATCAGTATTTTAGACCCTATTAAGATCAGTATTTGAAAATATTTTGTGAACATGATTTGTAGAGAATTCTGTCTATTTTCTAACCCTTTTGACGGATCTCAGTTTCGATTTACGATTTGTGAGTTATGTCTATTTTATTACAAAAGTGTAAAGAGATTTTCAGATTTTGTTTTCTATGAATTCTGAAGAGTAATCTATTTTTATCATGATGTTAATAGTATTATTTTGATCCAATATTTTGCATAGTATAGCTAGACCTGATTGGGATTAATCCTGAATTTTTGTGAATTTATTTGATGAGTTTTCCAAACCGTTTTATGTTTCCAAACAATTACTATACATGCAGAATTTTCTCCCTGTTCTGTAAAGAACCTGATTTTCGACCTAATTCTACTTGCTTTTTATAAAAATATTAGTGAATATGAAAGTTAGCCTAATGTATCTATTTCATCACCCTTTTGGCGGATTTCTATTTCGACTTATGGTTTGTGAGATATTTTTGTTTTCGTACTACAATGTTTGTGATTTTAGATTTACAAAACTACTGCATTTAGATGTTTTCTGATTTTACTTGACTACTGTAGTTTTATTGGAAAATTATGAAACGTTACATGCTGATGCTACACATATAGGGTAATACCCCAGATTTTTTGTGGATTTATTTACTGAGTTTTCATGCTACTTTCCTGACTTTGAATACGATCTTCTGATTTCCGGCTGAACATGTTTTCTGGTTTCAATTCGGTTTTGTGTTACGTTTTTGTGAAACATTATATGAATTATATATATTTGTTAGATTTGGCCGGGAGTCTATTTTTCAAATTTTTTGACGGATCCAGATTTACATGTTTGTAGCAACGGAAGTTCTTGTTTTAGTGCAGTACTGTCTTGCTGTCCTGAACTAGAATTCTCGTTGTCCCACCCTTTTATGAGTTATCTTTTGCCTGTACATGTTTATTCTCCATCCTGTACTTGTTATTTGATCATGCCATATTATTATTGCCATATTTTGTACACGCACATACTTGTTTGATGATAATAATAAATAACCAAGCCTGGGTTTTAAAGGAAAGATCTAATAGTGGATAATATAGAAACGTGTACTCGAAAGGGGATCCACATATCCTACGTAATTACTTGATACATGATACTTGACACGTGATTACTTGACACTTGCATGCTTGACAGGTGATTACATGCACAACTTGACACGTGATACACGATACATGATACATAATAGTTGGAGCTTGAAGCTCGATTACTTGATACTTGTCCCTGAGTACACTGCCTTCTATGGTCCACTATGAAATCTAAAGAGAAATTGTTTGAATGTAGCAACCACGTAGTAAAAACCGGGATGCATGAGATAGTAATAACTACAAGACTTGACCATGACACTTGAACATGATACTTGAACATGATACTTGATACTTGTTTGCATGATACTTGATACTCGTTTACAGGACACGTGATACTTGTTGCTTGTTTACATGATACTTGTTACTTGTTACTTGACACTTGATACATACTACTTACACTTGTTCACCTTCCCATGCTAGTTGTTTTATTTTATTATCATGACTATTCCATGTTATTAATTATCTTTTTCCATTTACTTGTATCCTGCACTACAAGCGGCCCGTAACTTGCATTGAAGGGAGTTTATTTTCTTTTTCCTATTCCTGCAATTTATCTAATTGCAAACCAGGATGATCAGCTGCCAGATGGAGTTGGTGATATGAGATATTAGTACTGGAATTTTGCTATTATTATTCATGTTGCTTATTTTGAACAATTGTATTTGATACTTGGATTTATTTGTATTTGGGCAATGTGACCCAGGATATTGACTTATTCAAATCTGAATTATTTGAGATTATAATATTTTGGTTTCAAGTATTCTTGTCGGTATTTTGATTCATATATGCATGCATGGTTGATCTTCCGACTCTGATTATTCTTATGAGATGTTGTAAAGATTCTGAACAGTTTATGGATGATGAAAATCATTCGCTGGGCCTAGTCTCGTATCCGTATTCTGTATTCTCTTTTGGGAAGCGGAGTGTGACAAGACTTTTAGTGGTATCAGAGCACCAGATTTGGCTAATATATTAGTTTGAGTGATATATTAAACAAGCTTAGCTCGATCTGGGATTGGCTCAACATTTCGCCAACTATGCATACATAAATGAATTATAAATCAATTTTGATCTGGATGGTAATTGTTTTTGGTTTTGTTCAGACTATGGCTCGTAAAGGTTCTACTTCTCGTCTTCAGGATGAGCATCTCGGGTTTGAGGCTGTCACCACTGTGTTGGAACGGCTGATTAACATGCAGCAGAACCACAGTGACTTGGTGATGGCTGCTTTGGAGGCTGCTCAGGTTCCGCCGCCCGCTGTGCCTATGCAAGAAGCTCTTCCTCCCTGTTCGGGTACAGTCACAGACTTTATGAGGTTGCATCCCGACAGATTTTCAGGCACTGAGACACCTTTGGAGGCAGAACAATGCTTTGGGCAGCTAGAGTGGCAGATGCAGATAAAGTGAATGTGGTGGCCATCCAGCTGGTGGATCTGGCTCATATTTGGTGGAGGTCCGAGTCCAAAGGCTCGAATGACCGATCACTTGGGCCACTTTCACTAGGAGCTTTTTGGAGAAGTTCTTTCCTAGTAGCACTAGAGTTGTGATGGAGTAACAATTCTTGGCCCTGAAACAGGTTGGTCGATTATTTCTATTTTAGAATTTGGTTACATATTGTCCATGCAATGTTGTAATATGAGACTTCCTTGAAATAGGGCTCCAGGTCTGTGGACGAGTACGTCGCTGAATTTACTAGATTTAGTCGTTTTGCAGCCATTCTTGTGGCAAACGAAGAGAATAGGGCTCGTAGATTCATTTTGGGACTTGAGCAAGATATCAAGGTGCAGCTTGTCTCACTCTGCTTGTGTACTTATGCTGAGGCTCTCGAGGCAGCTCGTGGTGGATTGGCTCCTTCCGAGCGGACTGTTCCGCACTCTATTGCTAGGACTTCTAGTGGGCCTATTCAGATGCCTATCCCAGCCCTTCCAGTCAGTGCAGCTCCTTACTCTATTGCGGGTCCTCAGAAGGTTGATTTTTGTGACTTTTGCCGACTTGCTGGGCATGAGTGCAAGGATTGCAGGCTTGCCAATCATCGCTGTTTTGGATGTGGTGCTGCTGACCATTCAGTGCGGGACTGTCCGTATTTGGCTCTTCCAGCCAAGGGATCCAGTTCAGCAAGTTGCCCCAGCTCGTGGTCCTGTTAGGCCACCGCTTCCTCCTCAGCACCAGATTGTCGGTCAGAGGACCGCTGTTCCTAGGAGAGGTCAGGCTTTCAACCTGACTATTGCTGATGCTGAGTCAGCTGAGGTTGTTGTTGTAGGTATTTTCCTTGTTTGCTCTTTTCCTGCTCATGTTCTTTTTGATTCCGAGACGACCCATTGTTTGTCTCCTCTCGATTTGTGGCTCGCCATCAGTTAGAGTGCAGCAACATGTCAGAGGCTTGAAACATTGTGACAGGTGATGGAGTTTCCATTTGTTCCCGGGAGTGCAGGCAGTGTCCCGTAATTATTGGTAGCACAGATTTCAAAGCCAATCTGATCGTAATTGGAAAATCAGGATTCGACGTTATTCTGGGTATGGATTAGTTGGGTAAAACTCATGCCATTATTGATTTTCGTGCCAAGAAAGTTGTGTTCCGGATTCCAGATCGCGTAAAGTTTGAGTTCCATGCCGGGGAGATGTGCCTTGGCCGATCTGCTGTTGATCAGGAGATTTGTGCGATGGAATTGCATTCAGGCTGTGAGGCTGCGCCTCTAGTAGTGCGGGATTTCCTGGATGTTTTTTCAGATGAGTTTCCTGGCTTACCCCCTGATAGGGATGTGGAGTTCGGTATTGAAATTCAGCTGGGTACGACGCCTATATCAAAGAGTCCCTACAGGATGACACCAGTTGAGTTAGCAGAGCTAAAGGTATAAATTCAGGAGTTGCTTGATTTGGGATTCATCAGACCTAGTGTTTCGCCTTGGGGCACTCCAGTTCTTTTTGTCAACAAGAGGAATGGTAGTCGTCGACTGTGCGTGGATTATCAGGAACTAAATAGTGTTACTGTGAAGAACCGGTATCCGTTGCCCAGGATCGATGATTTGTTTGATCAGTTGAGTGGAGCTGCTATTTTCTCGAAGTTGGATCTTCGTTTTGGGGATCATCAAGTCAAAGTGAAGGCGACTGATATACAGAAGACTGCATTCAGGACCAAATATGGACACTATGAGTATCTTGTGATGCCGTTCGGGGTCACGAACACGCCTGCTGTATTCATAAGTCTTATGAACCGGGTCTTTCCTCAGTTCTTGGATAGATTTGTGGTGGTCTTCATTGATGATATTTTGATGTATTCTCGGAATCGGAAAGATCATGCTGAGCATCTTAGAGTGGTTCTGCAGACTTTGAGAGAGAATCAACTCTATGGGTGTAACATCTGTTTTTTTTAATTCCTTAATTATTTGATTTAAATTATTTTAAAATATGTTTCTGAGTATATGTACCCCAATTAATTGATTTTATTAGTATTAGAATGATTAAATTGATATTTTGGGGTAAACGGGAAAAATTGAAACTATATGAGTTTTGATATGAGTTTTCTTGGAGACGACGAATCCGATTTGCCCCGAAATTTTTCTGGGGCATTTTTTCATTATAGGGGGTTTAAATTTTTGAGTTATTAAATTATAGTTTGAAGTTGAAAGTATTTTTCTGAAATATTGCGATATTCGTATATATACATATTTATATGTATTGCTATCGTTCGTAACTATTGATTTTGATTGCATTTATGCATAAATATGCAATATTATTTATATATATATATTCTTTAATTAATTTAGTTATTTGGTAGAGTTTATTTAATTGGAGTTCATGTTGAAAGATGAACTAAGGACATAAAAGTAAAGGAAAAGTCACAGAGGGGTCTATATATAATTTTTCCTTTTTTTTTAATTTCTTTCTTTCCTCCTTCCCCTTCACGTCCAACTCCATTTTTTCTTTCCTTTCTTTTTCTTTTCGTCCGGAAACCCCCTTTGAAGACCCAAATTTTTAGGGTTTTTCAATTCCCATCAAATCTCCACCAATTTTCAAATAAATTTTAGGGTTTTGGCTAATTGAAGGGTGCTCTTTTACGTGGTGGTGTTGGTTTTTCGAGAAACTTTCAAGAAGGTATATTAAATTGTATGATAGTTTGTTAGATTATATGCTTTTTGTTTCTTTTATTAGAAATTGATGTAGGGAGATGGATAGAGCATATAGAACATATTAGGAGTTAAAATTTGTTCTTATAATGGTGAAATTGAGAGGTGGTGATTTTGGCCTAAAGCCAAATTTTAGGGCATGTGAAATTGTGTAAGAAACTTGATTCCAGTGACTTTAAAAAATGCATTTGGGATTGTAGAATAGTGTGAGAGTATTAATATGAATTTAGAATGGATTTTGTGGACTTAGAACTTAATGAAAAAGATTGAGAACGAAAGTATAATTTTTATGCATGCCGGGTGTTTGGTGGAATGCCCGAGCGAGATTGAGGTGAGAATTTGTTAGGTTCGGAGGTGTAATTGAGTCTTATTATTATTATTAACCCTAATTTGAGATATTAGGAAAAAGATATTAAAGAAATTAGGAGATGGGGAATTTTCTTAATAGGAAGCCTCCGATCAATAAGTAAGTTTTTGTATTGGGACCCGAATTCGAAATCTATTGATGTAGCTCACCTACATATGTCATTTGTGATGCGTGGGTGAAGATGAATTCGAATTTAGAGGTTCGTAGGTCACGTTTTGAGTTTTAAGCTAATCGGTTCTATAATTTTCCAATTAGGTGGAAAAAGTTAAAATTTGACTGGCTACCGAACGGACGTGGGACATCGTTTGCTCGATCCGTCAGGTGAGTATGTTGTATCAATAAATATTTTATATTGTGGCCAAATTTCGTGGCTTTTTGATATATTTTGTAGAAGTTATGCCAAAAATTGATTTTCAATGAAAATACGGATTTTTAAAGGTCCGAAAATGGGTTTTTGAGATATTTGGTGAAATTAACTATTTTAAGTATATAAAACCTATATTATGGGTTAATGTGATGTGTTGATGTATAAAAACTAAATATATTAAATTGTTTATGCATATGTTTACCCCGTGCATATTTCGTGCATGTTTTTGGGGATATATGCCAGTATAGGTGAGTTGGTATAGGTGGAGCCTGGTGTATAGGCTAACATGCTATGGATAGATGTTATGAGATGTAATTAGATGAAATTAGTGATTGTGGTTATATTTTCGAGACTCGTGTATATATGGTGCATGTTTTATGCTTATTTTGGGGCATATAGGCCCTTGTAGGTGATTTTACTTATATAGAGCATTGTGTATGAGCTAGCATGCTACGAGTGGTTGTTATGGAGTTCAGTTACATGAAATAAGTGATTGTGTTCATTTTCTTGGACACCCACAAATGTGATGTATGTTTGTGATATATATATAGATGATAATGATTGGTGATGTGATAAAGTATATGTTTATATTCAAATTATGTTCGAAATAAATTAATAGGTAATAATATGATATTATAATGTGATGAATTATACCTTTTGATACTCTTACGATATGGAATAACATGGTATTCTTATTGTGGGAAGTTACGGCAAAATAAATATCTAGGCGCATTAATATTATGCAATAATATGATATGATGAGTTTCTATGTTGAATGACAAGGGTGTACGCTTAATGTGGTTTAATGACACGATGATTAATATCGCGGACACTGGATATGCATTAAATGGTAAGGTAAAAGATAAGATGGTATGTGCTAATAAAATGTGTTATTAATTCTCGTGGTTAAAGTCAAAGACATGACACGTTATTAATCAAAAGTGAAATGTTGTGTCGATAAAGTAAGCTGAAAAGATGAAATGACTAATATTAATAACAGTAAATTTTTGTTGACCTATTACCTACAACTATCCTGGGGGTTTGGGCTAGACCTCCTAATACCCAAGGACCAGGCTTGGGGTGCGGAGTTTTTTCCTCCTGGCTTCGGCTGGGAGGAAGTACCCTAGTTTATCTGTGGTGCGGAGTTTTATCGCCCAAGCTATCAGCTTGAGGCCCGGTTTTCCCTCGATGACAGCTGTCGCGAGGAAGTACCCAGTTTACCTGGGGTGCGGAGTTTTTTCCTCCTAGCTTCGGCTGAGAGGAAGTACCCAGTTTACCTGGGGTGCGGAGTTTTTCCCTCCTGGCTTCGGCTGGGAGGAAGTACCCAGTTTATCTGGGGTGCGGAGTTCCCTCGCTGGCATAGGCTGGGAGGAAGACTTAGCCTCATACGTGTAAGACTCTGAGTGAGCATCAGTTCGCGTATTTACTGGACTGTCGGCTTTCAGTATATTGGGATACTGTGGCTCACTGGTCGACAAACTAATAAAATAAATAAGTATAAATAAGAATGTGTAAGTAAAGAAAGTGAATTGTGAATATGAAAGAACATGGTTGTGAATGAAATGAATATGAAGGAATACGAGTTATGAGTTTGTGTATGAAAAGAAGTGATAAATGCAACATGTAGTTAATCAAAAATGAAAAAGTAAAAAGATACGTGTGTTAATATGAATAGTATGAAGTAATCTTGGAATTGTGTCGAGAAACTACCCGCCCGCTATTTCTGTGAAAATGGTGGAAACTACCTGCCTTGGCATAATTCGCAGGGTGAGTTGGCATGATATCGGTAATGAATAATGGAAATGAAGAATAAAGTAAAGTGAAGATGAAATGTAATTGAAGTAAATTAATAACCAAGCTATCGGCTTGAGATGTGATGTGATATTACCCAGACTATGTGTTTGGGGTGCGGTGATTATTACCCAAGCTATTGGCTTTGGGGTGTGATATGTTATTGCCCAAACTATGTTTGGGATATGGAGTATAAATTGATGAGAATGAAAGTGAAATTAATGGTAACTTGAGATATAAGTGAAAATGAAAGTAAGTTTAATTCTCAATAAGATTGCTAGCAGCCCGATGAGGTAGTTATAGAGTTAGAAATTATATTTTGTTGAGATGATAGATTATTTATGTAATTAGTATATAAAGAAACATGGACAGTTGATGTATTATTTTGTAATAAAGTGAGCATATATAGATATAGTGTTGGGATGAGGTTAGAAAGCCCATACCCACCTCGTTGTGGAGTATTGGGTTCTGTGTTTGGTTTTTGGAAAGTTTTTCTTCAGTTTTCTATTACTTATATAAATTTTTAAAGAAAATTTATGGTTTTTAATTGATAATTGGTATTATGTTATGAGTTTGGCCCTCAGAGCATAATATTTATATTGCCTGTGTGATTCTGCTCATTTTGGCCTGGAGAGCCCATGATTATATTGCCTGTGTTGTGAGCTACGGAATTTAGAGCAAAATTCTGTAAGCTTTTTGTGTTTCGGGACAGAAATTTATATTGAGATACTAAGGAATTCCTACCGACGTAGAATTAGTTAGCTTGGTGGGGATTTCAAGGGATATGGATAAGGGCTTTGATCTATCAGAATCCACTTTCAAAGGCCTAGAGAGTTGCGTTCCAAGGGGTTTTTCTTCTCCATACTGTACCCTTCACATCTTTTTGTTGGAAAAACCCATATCCGGGTTAACCATCTAAAGTTGGTCAGATCTCTTTTATTTGTGTTCTTTCCTTTTTTTAGTGGGTGGTCGGTGAACTTCATGGAGAAGTGGAAAAAACCCTCGAACTGGAGATGAGGGTACTTTATCCGCGCGTGCTCAAGGGCCCGCTCGTACCCCTAATTCTGGGCGTAGATGATCTTGTTGATGGCGCCCAGCTTCGGGGCATGCAGCTTGTTCTCATTCTCCTGCAGGAAGGCCTTCTCCTTCTCAAATTGAGTACGATCATCGGCGAGGGTGGCAAGCTCTGCCTTCAAGGCCCGTTGTACACAATATGAGGCTCAACCTCTCCAAATGTGCCTTATCTGCTCTTTAAAGACTCGGTTGACGAGCCTCTGGTATGTTGTGCTAGCATTTATGAGCCCGAAGGGCATGAATCTGTAACAATAGAGTCCTTGGTCGGTTACAAGGGCTGTCTTCAGAATGCCAGGTGAAAATTGTAATCGTAGAAATCTTCTCAGTTACGACGAATGTAACCCTCTACTAATTGGGGTTTTACTTCCAACAAAAAGGGTTTTCGGGTTTTCTTCTTCTTCTTCTTCTTCTTCTTCTATTAGTGTTCAGGATATGTTTAGGCGTCTTCTTCTTTTAGTGTTAAGGATATGCCCAGGCCTCGAACCCCTATCCAGGTTAACCATCTAACGTTGATCAGATCTCTTTTATTTGTGTTCTTTCCTTTCTTCTTTTGAAAATTGTAATTGTAGAAATCATCTCTATCATAACGAATGTGACCCTCTACTAATTGGGGTCTGACTTCCAACAAAATTTTATTTTATTTTATTTATTTTTTTTCTCTTTAGTGTCAAGAATATGTCTAGGCCTCGAACCCGGGGGCTGGAGAGCCCTGCCCCCAAAAGCGTAAAATTGTAAAGTCAACAAAACAGACAAAACTTAAATTCCATGAACATCGCTTCTCGATGTTAATGTCTGCAGCACATTGACAAGATTTTGGTTGTCTACCTGATAGCATCTTGAAATGGAATACATTACCTGTGTACAATATATATAGACAAATTATGGTCTTAGATTCAGAGGGCTTACCTGTCCAATTTGTTCAGGACTTGAACCAGTGCCGGAGATGGCCTATCGAAGCATGCCATCCTTTGTATGGCCGTAGAGATCCTCGGAGAAACTCCAAGATAATTTTAACTAGGTTGGATGTCTTTGTTCCTTCAACTGGAGATTTGTTGCTAATTTCAACAATTCGCTGAAAGAAATCAAATGTTGGTTTTAAAGTAGGGGAAAAATTGAGGTGAGAATGACATCTAATGTCATCTCTCTCTGAAGCTAACTTTACACTCTTTCAAAACCTTCCTTTAAAAACACTCAACAATGATAATATCTTCATTTCTTTTTTCCAAAGCGGAGACGTACAGTCATGATGGTGCTATGCAGTACCACTAACCATGGAAAAAGACCTCCAAGCTATACCACTCTAAAACACCAATTTATGTTGATGGGTGTTGAATTAATAAAAATATTACTAGTAAACCTGAATTTTCAAATCAACTTTCTGATAGCACTACACGGTTGTAAAATGGATTGAAGCGAGTGGCTATAACTGCAACAGGAAGAATTATGAGAACGACTGGAGGCGTGGATGACACTTTCTTTAAGAAGCTATTTGGCCGATTCTGGAGATGAATCGTCGATCACCAAATACTCCCCCAGGATACAACTAGCTTCTGTTTACAGTGTTGCCTGATACTCCAGTGGCAACA
Source organism: Hemerocallis citrina (assembly GCA_017893485.1). Taxonomy (NCBI): domain Eukaryota; kingdom Viridiplantae; phylum Streptophyta; class Magnoliopsida; order Asparagales; family Asphodelaceae; genus Hemerocallis; species Hemerocallis citrina. The sequence continues at coordinate 61,700,378 of CM030367.1, read as the reverse complement.
CGTACCAAGCTTGCAAAAAAAAAACTGCTAAGTAATTGGAAAAATATTTGAGAAGAAAGGAAGAATATATATTTTTTTATATTTACTCTGTTCTATTTGACAAATATCTATTTATAGCCATACAAGAAAAAGGAAAAAAAATGGATTTATGATTGTTAGCCATAAAACGGTATTTATTATCATCATAAAAAGATCATTTATTGCCATTAAAATGGTTCAATAATTTTTCTTTACTGGTAAAAAAATGGCTAGTAAGAGAAGAAACGTTTTATATATTTAAAACCAGATTTTCTTTTCTTCAAGAGACCCTATGGACCTAAGGCCCTAGCTCGGCCCAGTCAAAGATATATAAATATCTATATATATATAATATGTAACCCTTGTTTTCGCAAATACGTATTTTCTGTGTATTTTCGGTATTTCGATTTTTGTAAATTATTTTTCTGCTTTCAAATTCTTTTTGTTAAAATGTATTCTTGGATCTTCTGTCCAAGTCTATTTTAATCAATAATTTTATTTGTAACTAGTTTCCAATAATTTTTATATTGTAATACAAATCATATTATTTTTATGACTTTGATACATATTATGATTACTATTATTATTATTATTAATTTTGGCTGTTTACTAATAATACATTTTAAGTGCTAACTGTATTTGTAGTTATTTCGAATAAAATTCTATATTGTAATGCAAATTATATTTTATTATAAATTATATATTTTATTAGTTATTTTTCTCTATTGGATTTTAAACCCAAAACCCAAACCCTTTTGCTTATTGGATCATACCCTATTCAAACCCATTAACCATATATCTATAAACCCTATCACTCTAACCTAGCCCTAGCTAAACCCTAACCCCAATACTATATTGCCCCAGCCACCAAAGATCTTCTCCACTGTTCATTTTGAAACCCAATCCCCAACTTTCTCTTCCCTGCCCATTGCCATCCACCGTTGAAGCTCCACCTCTGCTCCTAATCCCCGGTGTCGGATGTTTCCACTGCCGCCATCATCAGCCTCATCCTCTTTCCCTGTCACCCTTGATGCTGCAAACCCGAACCCATCCCCACCTCGACTCCTGTCGCCACCTTCCTCCATCCCAGGCATCGCCAGCATCAAGCCATTCGACCGCCCTAGTCGCTGCTCGACAGCACCACAGTGCCGCCGCTGCCATCGCAGTGCACCACCACCGCCTGCCCCCCTCCATTGCCACCACCGCTCCACCCTAGGCCCCTGTCCTCGACTGCACTTCACGTCTCCTGCACCTAGCCTCCGTCTTCCTCCTCGAGCACTCGCCGTCCAGACCTCTGCAGTCACCCCCAGTCGACCTCCACCCTGTCCTTTGCCAGCAGCGAAAACAGCCGCCATCTCTGCCCTGTCGCAACCACCTGCGGCCACCACCTTCCACCGTCGGAGCCTCTGCTGTCGTCCTTGCCGCCGTGGTCGCCGAAGCCCCTTGGTGGTTGCTGTTGATTTTGATCAAGGGATTGTAGGCTGTCGATCATCAAGATCATTGTCATCATGGAGTTGGGATCTTTTGAATTCTGGCCACCCAATGTTGATCAAATCAGTTTTGATCCGGGCCGTCCGATCTGATCAAGATCCGAGCCATTATCATCTCCATCCGGATCTGATCGATCTAAGCCGTCGATCTCATCTTGATTGTCCTCTTAATATCGAGATCCGTGCTTGTGTTCATGGTTGCGATCAAAATCATGTGTTCGTGTTTGGTTCGTGATCCATGTATTGAGTTCGCCGCTCGGGATCCATTCCCGTTATTCCTCCGTCGAATTCATCGTCTACTCCAAGGCAAGTATCTTCTTGTACATTTCGTTTTCTAGTACAAGCTTTTCCTTAAAAATACTACAAGTAGATTGTAAATGTGACTCCTATTTGTTTATCGTTGATGATCTCATATTTCGCTTTATCTATCACATGATCTAAGAGTCACAACCCTTCGTCGATATACTTGTTCACAACTAGTAAAATTTTGATTCATTTCATACAAAAAGTGTTTTATTTGGTTTTGGTTTTGTTTTGGCTTGCTGTTTCGACCCCGTCGAAACCAAAATCTGAACTTGAGTCCTTAATATGAAATGTAGCCCCAAGTGTCTAGTTGCGAATAACATCCAGAATTTTCGAATTCTGAGTTATGATTTAGGAGATATTGCAGTTTTACTACTGCTGTGTCGGTAATCGCAAATTCATAAAAACTGTTGCACCACTTTGGTTTACAATTATTTTAACTATGCTACCAGTAAGTAAATGACCTGAAATTTTGCATGATGATACTGGACACCTTAGAGAACATTCTCAAATTTTTTCAGAATTAATTAATGATGTTTCAACCCTGTTTCATATGTACAAACTCAGTTTTACCAATTCTGACTGAACACAAATACTATATAGTTTGTTGTTTTGACATTAATTGATACTACTTGTATGTGTCTTAATTATATGCATTGGAACCAGGAAGGAGTCTAGTTTCTAGAAATTCTGACGGATACACATTTTCTATTTTGTAGTAACGGAAATCGCAGTTTTGGTGCAGCAACGTCATGTTGTCCAGAGCTGAAATTCTCGCAGTTTTTGATAATTTTAATTTGTGTTGACCTTCGAATATGCTTTATAATTATCTTAAACTTATTCCATATTCTTGACCATGTTACTTGACCTGTTTCACACACTTTCATGCTTGGTTAATAATAATGATAAATAACAAGTCGGGGTTTAAAGGAAAGACCATAGTAGTGGACGATATAGGTAAGCGTACTCGGAAGGGGCCCGTGTTTCCTAGTACTTAGTTCATGAACTTGTTGTCTCTTGATGGATTCAAGAAGCCATTACTCGGCTCATGAACTTGTTGGATTCATGAACCCACTGTGTGGTTCTTGATTTTGTTAGTGGATTCACGAACTTATTTCGTGAACTTGTTACTTTATTTTCGGATTCATGAACCATGCTTGCTTGATACTTGATGACTGAGTACACCGCCATATAAAATCCACCACTAAGCCTAAACGAAACTATTTGTAAGTAGCAACCATGTAGTAAAAGTATGGATGCATGAAGTGCTACCTAGATAGAATTAAACATTAGACTTAAGATTAACTAGTCACTTGTACAAACTTGATACCCTACTTGATGCTCGTTACTTGAGACTTGTTACTTGAGATTTGTTACTTGAGGCTTGTTACTTGTTACTTGACACTTGTATGTGATACTTGATGCTTGATACGATTACATGTTCACTTGCTACTTGTTCTACTACAAGTACTTGTTACCCAATCTTGTCACTCGAGTTGTCTTTCTTGCTAGCTAGATTTTTTGACTCCCACTACTTGTTGCATCTCTATTATATTATGTTATACATTCTTGATTCCAAATCTTGTTCCATATTTCTTGTACTTGTTTTCATATCCTTACTTATACTATTTGCAAAACTAACTTGCACTAAGGGCGTTTATCTTGTTTTCTCTATTTTTTTCCTTTTTATATTTATATATACAAACTTTGGAGACAAATTACCTGCTGGAATTGGTGAGAAGATGTTCTAGGCTTCGCTTGGAGAGAAGAATTGCTTTAAAATATTTTGTTTTTGAATTATTTATTTCTTTTGTTACTTGAATCTTTTAACGGGCTTATAGTCCCGAGTTTTATCTTTTGATCCAGATTTGAAAACTATTTGAGATATTATTATTTTGTTTCAATTATTTCTGTTGATCAATAAATTATTCATGCATGCGTGGTTGAGTATATTTTGTTACATTTCTTGTTATGATGCTGAGTTGATCCTACAGCTTTGTCACGTGCTCGTATTCCGTATTTTTGGGAAGCGGGGTGTGACATAATATGTAGAAGATGAGAATTGATCCCTTAGCCTCATGTGAGCTCAAAACTTTAACCATTGGGCCACAAGACAATGTTGATAGTAAGTAATAAAATAAGTGTTTTAAATGTATACTAATTTCCAACAATGGGGAACAACTATAGTATGAGAAAATGGAGAAGACGGTGCAAAGAAACTTTGACAGAGAAGAAGAATACCAGAAGGAGGTTTCAAATGAATCTTATGTTTGTGGGCATGTCTTCATCTTGTTGCTTTTGATCAGTATGTCTGTGTAACTGAAAGTGGTGATTGTTTAGTTGTATGAGATGAATGCTAGGACATTCTTTCACCATGTTCTCAAGATTGATTCAACAACTTGTGACAATTCCTCTTATAATGTCCTTTACCTCTGCAATGGTGGCAACATACTTATCCTTTACATGCACTATGTCTTCCGATTGACGTTTCCTTCACCGCCAGTGTCATGCCCCACTTCCCACTATACAGAAATACAGGCACGCTACTGAGGCCCAGCGAATGATATACATCATCCATAAGCTGTACAATTATAAGCTCAACAAGATCTTTATAACACATTCACGCATGCAAATATAATAATTACATGAGCTAAAAATAGAATAACCATCATTTGGATAATACATCAATATCGGGTCAAGATACCCGGGAGTACAAGGTGCCAGAATTAAAATAATATGATAAAAAGTTCGCTATAACAACTAGATAAAATAGCGACTGAAAGAAAAACAACATGAAGTAGTAAGAAAGCAGCAATGATCGTCTAGAGAGTCTGCTCGTCGGGTCCATCAGTATCTGTATAATATTTAACTCAAAGAAAAATAGAAAAGTTCCCGTTAGAGCAAGTTTCGGCTAGCAAGTAGCAACAAGTAGTAAAAGGGGTAATATAACAAGATATAACATGGAAGAAATAAGAAATAGAACTACAAATACAATATGGAAGTAAGTAAGGAACTGGGACAATATGATCATGTAAGTAATATCTGTAACTAGTGTATTCTAGACTTCAAGATATAAACAATTGATAACCTAGGCTCAGTTAATCGATAATCATGTAATTAATGATCGAGAGTCATGTAATCAATAGTCATATAATTAAGAATCCAGAGTCATGTAATCAAGAGTGATGTAATCAAAAGTCATGTAATCAAGAATCATGTAATCAATGATCGAGAGTCATGTAATTAAGAGTCATGTAATCAAGAATCAAGAGTCATGTAATGAAGAGTCATGTAATCAAGAATCATATAATCAAGAATTAAGAATCATGTAATGAAGAGTCATGTAATCAAGAATCATGTAATCAAGAATCAAGAGTCATATAATGTAGAGTCATGTAATTAAAAATCATGCTTAGTGAAGATCTCGAGTTTATCTGTTTTATTAACTTATCTAATGCACGCAATTTTGTGTCCCATACCACAAGTTCAGTGCATATCAATCATGTAACGTTTAGACTTAAGTAGTGAATTCTATTGGATTATATACTCGGGTCTTCCAGTGATAGTATCAAGACATGTAATCATGAATCATTAATCGAGAATTATGTAATCAAGAATTGTGTAATCAAGAATCAAGAATCAAGAATCACTATTTCGGGAAACACGGACCCCCTTCCGAGTATACTCCCCTTTATTGTCCACTATTAAGCCGTACCTCTATAACCCCGGCTTGTTATTCTTTTATAATTAATTATGAACATGCAGTTGGTACGACTAGTGGAACGGTGTAATCAAATAGTTTAGTTAAGGAAAATATCAAGGGCAGTAATCATGGACATGAGACGTAAAGCGAGTACATGTATCGAGAGTAGTTATTATAAATTATCAAGTGGTATAAAACACATTCTATCAACCTATTATATCTATGCAAGTTATTATTACAAGAACAATAATACACTCAGTTCATTAAATATGAAAAAAAACGGGTTTATATGCAAAAATGTAAAGATGAATTTTTTGAGAACTTGATATATCTGCGCTCAAATTTACTTTTCCGTTGTTACAGAAAAGCAAATCCGATTCCGTCAGAGATTCTAGAAATTAGACTCTCTTCCGGTTCCAACGCATATTCACATGATATATTCTAGAGACAGTAGCTATGCGTACAAATTCATTCTTCGTTAGTTTCGATCCAGTATCGAAAATATGGTCGAATTCTCAGTACAAGAGACCGGTTAGTGATCCCATGCAGGTTTAAAAATTATGATATGACAGTACTAAAATCACGATATCTCACAATCTATACATCTAATTGAGAAACCGTAAGATTATCTGGATTCGGGACTCGATGGGCTACGATTTTCATGTAGAAAATCTTCAATCCAGTATTGAAAACATGGTCTAATTCTTAGTGCAAGGTCAAGAAATTTAGATATAGCAAGGTTGAATATTCGATATTCGATAACACGATTCGAAATGTGTTAACGGTTCACTCTTGAGTTGATATAATATGAAACAAGTGACTAGAATGGAATTTGACAATAAAACATGATGAAACTAGACTACTCGCCACGAGTCCAAGAAAAATGCTTGTACGAGAATAAAAATAGTGTACAAGATACTTGCCTTATAACGTGATGATTACGGTGGTGGTGTTAACCACGGAAAGAAGAAGCGACGTCGGCAACGGATGGCGGCACAACGGTGGTAAGAATGGCGGCAAGATAGTAGCGAGCGAGCAACGGTAGCAACGATGAGCGACGATGAGCGACAACAACAACAGGAGATGGCGCGGCGTCAGGTTGTTTTTCGGGGTTCACGGGACCATAGAAATGGAGTCGTCGGCTCGAAGGTGGAGGGTAAAGTGAAGCTCGGATATTGCTTGAGCTCTCGGGTTTGTAGAAGGTAGAGGAAGAGCAGGAGAAGTGAAGAATGAGATGAAGAAATGAGAGGTTTATGTGTGTGGGTGTATATAAAGAAAGAAAGAAAGAAATGAGAGGTGTGAGATGGTTGTATGCACATGGGTGTGTGTATATATATAAAAGAAAGGGAGAGACACAATATGCATGTATGCATGCATGTGTATTATATATAATAATTTATAAGGAGAGAAAGAGAGGTTGGTTGTAGAAAAATGAAAGAGGAGATAGTGATAGAAGAGGAGATTAGGAGTAGTAGGGTGGTGGAGGCAGTAGAAAAATGAGAGCATAGGTGTGGAAAAATGAGAACAAGGAGGAGAAGTCGTGGAGTTAGGCGTAGAATTAGGCAGGATTTGGCTGTGAGTGAGTGATTTGCGGGAGTGGGTTAGGATTAGGATTAATCAGGGTTAAAAATTTGTATTTAAACTCCGGTCGAAAAATCATAAAATTATAGAATTGATCAGAAAAATATTCTGGCTTTAGATAACGTGTCCAAAGAGAAAAATAAAACTGATCTAAAAATTGAAGTACAAAATTCACGCAATAAAATACGTACAACTGGAACAGGGAGTTACAATCCTACTGTGACCGCTAAATCTGGTGTGGGGACAAACAGATAGTATTTGTGGATTCTTAAGGAAACTGAATAATCAAACCTTAACCTTCTCCGCCGGAGTTGGACCGTTGACTCCCGCTGTTCACCTGCAAAAAGTGCGAGACACCGGGGTTGATTCCGACAACGCACCCTCCGACGCTCAAGTCAGTAATCAGAGAAGATTATGAGAGAGCGTAAATTGGCAAAAGATTGATTACCTCTTAATGGTGGTGGATGGGGGATATTTATAGCCGCCTTTGGGATCAGATTAGGAATGAAATCCCTAATTCCCAGTGAAAGGATAGAGCGAATCAGGGCCGTTGATTGAATACAATCAGAAACCCTAATTCTATCCTGCTGGACCGGGCTTGCTGCGGATTGGAACCCGCACCCAGTTGAGATGGATCCGTTTGCGGGTTGTTGGGTCTCTGGAGAGAGGACCCAGTACCCACTTCAGACCGTTTATAGGTGAAATTGCCATTTTACCCTCAGGCTTTGAGATTCATGCACGATTTGGACGGTTCCGATTTAGCCCTTATTTTTAACCATATCACGAGCCCCCTACTCCCGAAGACTGAGTTTGATCAGGCTTTAAGGAGTAGTTTTACTATTTTAATGGCTTGCAGGGCGGTATCGGCGTCCAAACGAGGGACGTTGAATCTTTGTGTGAGGTATTATGGTGATTTTCGAAGCTATTTGCACGCTCGAGGTTACTCTTGAGCTCTCTTCGACTTCTGGTGATTTTTCCTAACTTTGCGAAGTGGTGATTTGTCATTCGGGGGTCTTAATTAATCTTTCTAAGTAACAATTATCTACCCAGGGTTTCAAAAATGTTTCCCCGGATTTATAATTATTTTTTTTAGAATTTTTAATTAATTTTTCTGAATTTTAAATCATTTTTTTGCAGTGTTTAGGTAGATGATTTGGTGTTATTTTCGTCGTTTCTTGGCCTGGATGCTTCGACCTCATCGTCGACCCCCTCCGAACACTCGCTACGAAGGAGGCCGAGGTCCCTAGGGGTTCGGCACCTTCCGCCGAAGTGCACAGATACTTCGGCCAGGCAATAGGCGTGTTCGACAGATTTTTGGCAGAGTTCGGAGTGGTTTCCTCCCCGTAAGAGGGTCGGTGCTGAGAGCGTTCGGCAGCATGTTCCGAGGTCCACTTTTCCATGTAACATGGTCGGTGGCAAGAATGCTCGGCAGCATGTGCCGAGGTCCAATTTTTTTCATGTGACAATTTTTTTCATGTAACATGGTCGGTGCCAAGAACGCTCGGCAGCATGTGCCGAGGTCCAATTTTTTCTCATGTAACATGGTCGGTGTCAAGAATGCTCGGCAGCATGTGCCGAGGTCCAATTTTTTCCAAGTAACATGGTCAGTGTCAGGAACGCTCGGCAGCATGTGCCGAGGTCCAATTTTTTTCATGTAACATGGTCGGTGCCAAGAACGCTCGGCAGCATGTGCCGAGGTCCAATTTTTTTTCATGTACCATGGTCGGTGGCAAGAGCGCTTGACAGCGTGTGCCGAGGTCCACTTTTTCCATGTAACATGGTCGGTGGCAAGAGCACTCGGCGGCGTGTGCCGAGGCCCCTTCTTTTTCCATGTAACATGGTCGGTGGCAAGAGCGCTCGGCAGCGTGTGCCGAGTTCCACTTTTTTCATGTAACATGGTCGGTGGCAAGAGCGCTCGGCAGCGTGTGCCAAGGTCCACTTTGTTCCACGTCACATGGTCGGTGGTAAGAGCGCTCGGCAGCGTGTGCCGAGGTCCACTTTTTCCATGTCACATGGTCGGTGGTAAGAGCGCTCGGCAGTGTGTGCCGAGGTCCACTTTTTTCATGTAATATGGTCGGTGGCAAGAGCGCTCGGCAGCGTGTGCCGAGGTCCACTTTTTTCCATGTAACATTGTCTGTGGCAAGAGCGCTCGGCAGCGTGTGCCGGGGTCCACTTTTTTCCATGTAACATGGTCGGTGGCAAGAGCGCTCGGCGATGTGTGCCGAGGTCTGAAGTTGTGATTTTGGCGGCATAGGAAACGTCAGGCCGAGTTGGCGGCGGTTAAACTTCTGACAGATGTGTCAGTCATTAATGCGATAGCGATGGCTGTTGATCTTCTGACAACTCTGACTGATGTGACAGCCATTAATGTGGCGATACAGCTAGGCCCGAAAAATAATGTGACGGTTCAGATCATTTTGTAGCCTTGCTTAAATGGGCTGGCTCTTTGGGCTCATTATCCTTGTTTCGTGTGCCAAGCTCTATAATACTTCACCCCCACCCTCTCATTTTTCACTTCTCCAAACTTTTACTCAGGCGTGAATTTGTGCTTGTGAGAGCTCACGGTGATCGCCCATCGCTTTCCGGTGAAAATTCTGACCGTTCCTATCACTTCAGAGGTAAATTATACTTAGTTTTTTCCCAAGTATAAATATGTCCCTTTCTCCTATCTCCGAGCCCTCCCCTTTTGCCGCCGAAGTCCCTTCTCCGAGTCGCCAAGATAAAGGCAAGAAGGTATCCGGTCGAGACAGTATAGTGGAGGATCCGAAGCACATGGGGCCGTTCGGCAGGTATCCAGGGCCACTGAGCGGGCTTCAAAGAGTTCGAGAACTTCTGGAGGAGGAGGCCGAGTGCATTATTCACGGGAGGGGGAGAGCCTTCGAGGAAAACGAGGCAAGAGAGACCTCCAAGGCCTATAAAACGGTATCGTTCCTTAGCCTGGAGGATTTGGTAGTGATCCGGAGTTGCTTCCAAATTTCGGAGGAGTACGAGCTTATGCTGCCGGGTCCCGAGGTTAGGGCAAATTCACCGATGCCAGTAAACATGTGTTTCTGGCTGGTTGATGCCTTTATCGCCGGTGCTCGGCTACCTCTCCACCCGTTCGCGATCCAAGTGCTGAGGTGGTTTGGGGTCAGCCCCATTCAACTGATGCTGAACGCGTGGAGAGTTATCAATGGATTCGTACTCCACTGCCAAGCAGTTGGGATCGAGCCGGAGCTAAGGGTACTCCGGACTGTCTACAGGCTTCATCAGCAGAACCGGTAAGAGTTTCGGTACTACCTAGCTCCGAGGCACAAAGGTCGGCCTCGTCGTCTGCCCCGATTCCATCAAGCATTGGCGGGATAAGTACCTCATAATGCGGAGCGCAGAGGCGTGGCCCATACCTACCAGCTTCGTGGAGGAGGTGTCAAGGCGAGTGCGAGAGTTGCCAATGCTTCACCCTCAAGAAGAGGAAGTAGTGCAGACTCTTCTAGACAGGCCGAGGAACGACTGGAGAGAGCTGACCGAAGACATTCTCTTCAGGGGAGGGCTCAGCTGCGTAGATCCCAGTACGCGGCTCTTTCTTCGTTCATTTTTTTTTCTTTTTGCTTATTCCAATTTGTGTCTTTAACCGGCTTCTTATTCGATGCAGAGGAAATGGATTTCGATGCGGTGATGGTGCAGAGGGCCTTCCTCGGCAGTAAGGCACCGAAGAAGTGCAAGAGGGTCTCCACCAAGCTGCCGCCTGCGAAGGCTCAGAGGGGCGCGAGCGTAGCCGAGGGGTTGGAGCCTCCGGCTGTGGTGACCCCGACCCCGACCGCAGGAGTAGCCTCGGCGTTGACTGCGGCAGGGGACTTCCCGATCTCCGCAGCTCTCGGGATGGAGACGCCACCAATGACGGTGACCGCCGAGGAGCTCCTGACTGAGGAGCACAAGAATATCTACATTCCAGACTGGCAGGTTCGGAAGCATGATGGGTTCCTCGGCGACTCGTTGGAGATTATGCAGGTGGTCAAACACCTGGCAATGCCAAAGGACCGAGCCACCATGGAGTCCGGTCTGGCGGGTGACGATGCTATCGAGATCGCGCGCTCGGCGGTTTCGGTAAGTTTCGAATTTCTGCCTTTGTTGGTTACTTTTACTTTTGATTTCTCCAACTCTTTACACTTTTTTGTTGTTTTGTTGTACATCATCGTCCACTTCAGTCATCTTTCGGAAAAGATGACGGAGTTGGAGAAGGAGCTGAAGCAAGAGACCGACCGGTTTCGGGCAGAAAAGGCTCGAATGGGCACCGAGCTCGACAAGCTGTCGGTCGAGCTCGAGGCGAGGTCGACAAGGCTCGAGTACCTTGAAGATCTGGTCGCGAAGCTCGAGGCCGACCTTCTGTGGCAGAAGGAGGAGTCGACAAAGCAGCTGGCCGAGGCAGCGAAGACAGAGGACGCCACGGTGAAGGGGGCCGAAGAGGCCACCATGGTGAAGGCGCAGGGCTTCCTTGCCCAAAACATGGCCAAGGCCTATGCCCAAGCCATCTCTCAGGTGTTGGAGCGATACCCTGAGGTGGACTGCTCGGGGTGGAGGCTGTTCCCGGGCCATGTCGAGGGCTTCGACCCTGAGTCGGAGGGAGAAGAAGAAGAAGGCGAGGATGACGATGGCCGCAAGGTTGAGGTCGTCGGCGAGGTGCAGATCGCCGAAGTAACCCTGCTGGCGATTCAGCCCCCATCGGGGGGTCCGTCCCTATCCACTCTCGACGCCCCGGGAAAGAGGTCGACCCTTGAATTCACCTCCTCTTGTTTTCTCCCCCTTTCTCTCTCTCTCTCTTTTTTTTTTGTCTTGTCCTGTATTGCCTAATTGCGGACTGGCCACCGCATTTTTTGTGATGGATGAAAGAAACTTTTGAGCTCGGCCCCATGTCGCCTTTGAATAACCCCCCCCCCCTCTTTTTTTTGTTTGCTTGAAATTCGACTAAGTGTTTAGACAAAAAACTTTTGCTTTAGTGCGTGTAGCTTTTATTCAGGGGTCGGACGAGGAGTGAACCTGTGACTATTTACTGAGCCCCGTTGTTTGCTTTGATCTTTTCAGCTTGCGGAGGTGACCCACTCAGCATAACCCACTCGCTCCGGGGAGGAGTTTGGTTCCGAGGATAGCTTGGGGTCGACGAGGCTGAGTTTGGCCAGGTGCCGAGAGCGCCTTTATGAGGTCAAGTTGGGGTTGTGCAGGGCTGAGAGCGAGCGGAACCATTTGCAGGTGATCTTGAGCCAACGGGACATCGAGATTTGGTGACTAGAGGGTCGGCTCACCGATATCCCCCCTGTGGACGAGGAGGATGGCTCGTCGATAGCCTTTACCAACGGGCTAAGGTTGAAGTGTCTCCGGCTCTCTTTGTCGAAGATGACAGCGGAGAGGGACGATATGCTCACCGAAGTGCACCACTTACAGATTGTGGAGGCCGAACTTCTGGCGGAGGAAGAGGAGCTGACCAAGGCAGTGGGCAGGTTGATGACCGAGCGTGACGAGCTGATGGCAGAGGTCGATGTGTTGAAAAGAGCCACAGTGGATAGGGGCATCGAAGTCACTCACCTCTACCAGATTATTGCCAGTCGCCCCGGCATTCCGAGCTCTGCCGTGCCTCCTCGCTTCGAGGTAGACACAGGAGACGAGTCTCTGAAACAGAGGATCGCTGAGTTGGAGGTTGAAGTGGCTAGCCTAAAGTCGCACTTGGGGCCAATTAATGTCAGGAGCACTTCATGCACTTGCGAGGAGGATGAGCGAGGCATTTCGTTTTATGAGCTCGCGACACGTTTTCCCTTAGGTCGACCAAGTCCGAGTGATGCCCAAAGTGGTGTGGCAATTTCATCGAGCGGAGCATCCATCGGTGCAACTGTCAGGAGCAGCGCCGAGGACACTTCTCAATTCGCCAGTTTAGGGACGAGTACCTGGGTCAAGCGTCGCCGCCCTCGGGAGTCTTTGAAACGAAATATTCCTGCGCCAAGGAAGCGCTGAAGATTTTTTGTTTTCCAAGTTTTGTATTTCGTCTAAGTGTAATGAGTCGGCATTGTAGTTTTTGCTTTTGGAAGTCTTGTAGCTCGGTTGTAAAGAAGATGCCGCTTTGTAATTGTCTCCCCGCACTTAATCGAAATGACGTTTTTTCTTTCTTGAACTTGTGCGTTTTTGAACCCTTTCTGTTGCTGTGTTACTTGTGGCTATCTTTAGCGTGCCGTGGTCCGGAGCTAGACTTATGGTCGTTTGGGCCTCGATGCCAAGAGGGCTCGGCAATGTGTATCGAAGTTTAGAGCAAGGTTTTTGCTTGTTTGGGCGTCGGCACCAAGAGCGCTCGACTAGGCGTGCCGAGGTCCAGGGCAAGGTTTTTGCTTGTTTGGGCATCGGTGCCAGGAGTGCTTCGATTAGGCGTGCCGAGGTCCAGAGCAAGGTTTTTGGCTTGTTTGGGCATCGGTGCCAAGAGCGCTTGGTAATGTGTGCCGAAGTCTAGAGCAAGACTAGGCGGGCCGAGCACTGCTTCAAACCTCTTGGCTCGTGAATCTGTGAGAGCGAGTTTCTTGCAGTGGAGAGCCGCGTATTGGAGGATTACTTCAACTTTAAACGAACTATAAGAAACAGAGGTTAGCTCCTCAGAGTCCTGGGTATGGGTCGACGATATACGAGATTCTAGAGGTGATTTCATAGTCTAGTATTTGATCAAGGACTAGGGCTATCGTGGACCTTTGACTTTGCCTTGTGAAAAAACTGAAGACTGTCTAGGCTGGGAATTCACCGAAGCTTCTAACAAGTTCCTGTTTAAAGCTGATATCTTCTCTTGAGGAAACACGAAGAATATAGCAAATTCATATCAATAACCTTTCAACCGCAAGGATCAAGAGATGCAGGGTGCTAAGACTAGCATACAAATGGTAGACCTAGCATCAGCTTCTCCCATTTTAGTTTAGTTGTAAGGATTTCGTGCGTGGCGGCAAAACAAGAGTATATTTCAACGGTTGTGGGAGCAATTCTGAATGGCGAACCACTTCTAGCTCGCTTAAGAACGAGCTTGCGAAGCAGAGTCGAGCCAAGCATTGGACTCCGAACTCGTCATTTGAGTATGTTTCAACGATTGTGGGAGCAATTACGAATGGCGAGCCACTTCTAGCTCGCTTAAGAGCGAGCTTGCGAAGTGGAGTCGAGCCAAGTGTTAGACTCCGAACTCATCGTTAGAGTTTGTTTCAATGGTTGTGGGAGCAATTTCGAATGGCGAACCACTTCTAGCTCGCTTAAAAGCGAGCTTGCGAAGCGGAGTCGAGCTAAGTGTTGGACTCTGAACTCATCGTTTGAGTATGTTTCAACAGTTGTAGGAGCAATTCCGAATGGCGAAGCACTTCTAGCTCGCTTAAGAGTGAGCTTGCGAAGCGGAGTCGAGCCAAGTGTTGGACTCTGAACTCGTCGTTAGAGTTTGTTTCAACGGTTGTGGGAGCAATTCCGAATGGCGAACCACTTCTAGCTCGCTTAAGAGCAAGCTTGTGAAGCGGAGTCAAGCCAAGTGTTGGACTCCGAACTCGTCGTTTGAGTATGTTTCAATGGTTGTGGGAGCAATTCCGAATGGCAAACCACTTCTAGCTGGCTTAAGAGCGAGCTTGCGAAGCGGAGTCGAGCCAAGTGTTGGAATCCGAACTCGTCGTTTGAGTTTGTTTCAATGGTTGTGGGAGCAATTCCGAATGGCAAACCACTTCTAGCTTGCTTAAGAGCGAGCTTGCAAAGCGGAGTCGAGCCAAGTGTTGGACTCCGAACTCGTTTTGAGTATAAAGAAGGTAAAAACAGAGAGATACAAGCAATTCACAAGATATGAAGAAAAATGTTCTTTATTGAAAACTAATACTCGGTTGCTTCTAAGTTGCGAGCTGTTATTATTTTGGAGAAATAAAGAAGCAAAAGTAAAATACAAGTGAAGGGAAAGGAACGGTTCGACATCTGACGGTACTCGGAGAGGCGTTCATGCGCTCTCTTGGTATTTCAAGAGATGGTTGGCATTCCAAGTCCTGGGAATCTCTCTTCCTTCAAGGTCTTCTAGACGGTATGTCCCGGGCCGAACTACTTTGGTGATCTTGTAGGGTCCTTCCCAATTTGGGGCTAGCTTGTTCTTCTGACAGGGAAATGAGATAGCTAACTTTCTGAGGACCAAATCCCTTTCTTTGAGTTTGGTGGGACGAACCCTCTTATTATAGGCCAGCTCGACTCTCCTTCGGTAGCTTTGTTGGTGAATTGAAGCTCTTTCACGGAGCTCATCAATCAAATCCAAATTCGCTCGAAGCTCTCTGGTGTTCTGCTCTTCTTCATAGGCAATGAGGCGAGGTGAGGGTACACCGACTTCCAATGTGATCACAGCTTCAGACCCATAGGTGAGATTGAATGGCGACTCTCCTGTAGGGGTCTGTTTCGTTGTGCGGTAACTCCACAGTACGTTAGGGAGCTGATCAACCCATAAGCCTTTAGCGGACTTTATCCAGCCGCTTCTTAATACCGGAGAGGATTTGTCGGTTGGCATTTTCTACTTGACCATTTGACTGTGGGTAGGAGATGGAGGAGAAGCGTTGTTGGATGGCAAGGTCTTCACATAGAGCTCGGAATGCGGCCCCTGTAAATTTTGTTCCATTGTCGGTTATGAGGACCCGAGGGACACCGAACCTGCAGATGACGCTCTTCCAGAAGAACTGAAGGACTTTGTTCTCGGTGATTGTAGCCAAGGGCTCGGCCTCTATCCACTTCGAGAAGTAGTTGATTGCCACGACTAAAAATTTGAGTTGTCCGGGAGCTGGTGGGAACGGCCCTAGTAAATCCATTCCCCACATTGCGAAACGGATCAGACTTGATAGGGAAGCGAGGTGAGCTTGGGGTAGGCGACGAATGTGGAATACTTTTGACAAGAGCTGCATTTCCGAACGTGTCGCTCGACATCTTGTAGGAGGGTAGTCCAGAAATATCCATAATTCAACACCTTCCGGACAAGGGATCTGGACCCTAAATGTGCTCCGCCTATGCCTTCGTGAAGCTCTTGCAAGGCGTATGTGGCTTGTTTGGGGGAGAGGCACCTCAGATAAGGTCTACCGTCAACTTGTGTGAAGGAGCGTTTGTACAAGATCCCCTCAAGAAGGGTATATCGCTCCACTCTGGTTCTGACTTGACGAGCTTCCTTAGGGTCTTCGGGGAGGAGCCCATCCTTAGAAACTCTTCCAGGGGTTTCATCCAATTATCTTGAAGTTGAACCAGCAGTGACTCCATTGAGTCGGAAGTTTCTTCTTCTATGCTCGGCCTCAGGAGCACTTCAATCAAGACGGTCTGCTCGAGACCTTGGAGGGAGGAAGAGACTAACTTGGAGAGGGCATCTGCTTGGGCATTTTTCTCCCTGGGGATTCGCCGAATAAGTGCCTCTTCGAATAGAGCCATGAGATTTTGGACCTTGGCTAGATACTTAGCCATTCGGTCATCTCGCGCTTCATACTCGCCTAAGACTTGATTCACGACCAGCTAAGAGTCACTAAATATGCGGAGGCATTGTGCCCCTGCTTTGCGGTCCATTCCGAGACTGGCTATAAGAGCTTCATACTCCGCTTCATTGTTGGAGGCCTTGAAGTTGATGCGGAGGGAGTATTGAAGAATGAAGTCATCTGGGCTTGCTAGAATGAGCCGGTTCCACTCTCTTCGGTGCAAGAGGATCCATCTACATATACGGTCCATATAGGAGGTCCGTTTGCCGCTTGACTGACCTCGGAAATAGTGCACTCAACTATGAATTCAGCTAAGGCCTGAGCTTTGATTGCGGTCCGAGGCTAATATGATATATCGTGCTGGCTCAGCTCGATCGACCACTTCATGAGATAGCCAGAGGTCTCCGGCTTGTGCAGGACTTGCTTCAGCGGTTGGTCGGTAAGAACGACCACCGAGTGAGACTGGAAATATGGGCGAAGCTTCCTAGCTGCCATAACTAAGGCGTATGCCATCTTCTCTAGCCTTAGATAACGAAGCTCGGCATCCCGAAGTACCTTGCTTACGTAATAGATGAGCTTCTGAGCCTTGTCTTCTTCTCTCACCAAGACAGCACTGAAGGTTTGCTCAGAGGCAGCTAAGTAGAGGTAGAGTGTTTTCCCGGGGATAGGCTTGCTGAGGGGAAGGGGGGTTGACTAGATAGGCTTTAAGCTGGTCGAACGACTCCTGCTGTTGTTGACCCCATTCGAAGCCCTTAACCCCCCTGAGAGCCTTGCAGAAGGGAAGACACTTCTCCCTTGACTTGGAAAGGAAGCGCCCTATAGTTGCGAGGCGCCCGGTTTGTTTCTGAACTTCTTTCACATTTTTGGGAGGAGCCATATCCAGTATGGCTTTGATCTTCTCGGGGTTGGTTTTGATCCCTCTTTGGCTAATCATGAAGCCTAGGAATTTCCCCGACGAGACTCCGAACGCACACTTGTTCGAATTGAGCCTCATATCATGTTTCCTTAATACATCGAACGCCTCCTGTAGATCGGTGACATGGTCGGCCCCACGGATGCTCTTCACAAGCATATCATCAACATAAACCTCCATGTTGCGGCCGATCTGATTTTGGAAGACTTTGTTAACGAGGCGTTGATAGGTGGCACCTGCATTATTCAACTCGAAAGGCATCACCCTGTAGCAGTAGAGGCCCTGATCGGTAACAAAGGAGGTCTTCGGGATATCCGGGGGGAACATGCGGATTTGATTGTATCCGGAGAATGCTTCCATGAAGCTGAGAAGCTCGTGGCTCGAAGTGGCGTCAATCAGGGTGTCGATGCTTGGAAGTGGGAATGGATCTTTGGGGCATGCTTTATTCAGGTCCGTAAAATCGATGCAGATTCTCCAGCTCCCGTTGGCTTTCTTTACCACCACAACATTTGAGAGCCATTCGGGATAATTGACCTCCTGTATGAACCGAGCCTTTAGGAGCTTGTCCACCTCTTTTTTTATAGCTTGTTGGCGCTCGGGAGCAAATTTGCGCCTCTTCTGTTGAATCGGTTTGGACCCCGGTGCAACACTCAGGTGGTGGACGATGAGCTCTTCGGAGATTCCTGGCATGTCGGCAGCCGACCATGCGAAGAGGTCACGTTTCTTTCTAATACATTGGACTATGTCTGAGCTTAGGGCAGATGGGAGGGACTTGCTGATAAAGAACTTGTAGTTCGGATCTTGCTCAGAGAAGAGCACTTCCTCCAATTCATCCACCGACTCGTACGTTGGTTGGACTCTGTCCTGGGGGATTTCAAGAGTTTTGAGGGAGAGGACTGGACCCCTAGTAGAGGTCATACAGCATTTGCGGCCCATTTACTGACTGCCTCTTACTTCCCCTACTCCTGCCCGGGTGGGGAACTTCATCTTGAGGTGATAAGCGGAAGGGACGGCTTCGCGACCAGCTAGGCCGGGTCGGCCTAGGATCACATTATAAGCAGCGGGGACATCGACGATAGTAGGAGTTTTGCCAGCAGTTACGTCGAGGGTGATCACCCCTTCAATAGTCACTGGCACTCCCGTGAACCCGTGGAGTGTGTAGCCGGCAGGCTTAAGTCTGTCCCGGGATAGCTTGAGTCCTTTGAAAGCAGCAAGGAAGAGGATGTTAATGGAGCTGCCATTGTCCACCAGGATCCTCTCCACTTTAAAATTCGCCATATGGAGGTTGATGACTAGTGCGTCACAAGGGGGGGTTCGGACACCCTCAAGGTCTTCATCTGAAAAAGTGATCGGTACTCCGAGGCCTTTGGTGGGGGGCATGCCATGTACTGAGTTGACTTCCTTTATGAAAGCCTTTCGAGAGGAGTTGGAGGTGCTTCCCATGGGACCTCCATGGATGAGATGTAGGGTGCGTTCCTCTTCGAACTCTGGAGTTTCATCGCGTCGCTCAGGACGCTTGTTAGCCCTCCGAGGTGGAGGAGGGGGATCGGTCCGGTCATTTCTCACAAATTTGGCCAGCTGCCCCCTTTGGATGAGAGCCTCAATCTCGTTCTTCAAGGTCCGGCAATCATTGGTGTCGTGGCCATGGTCTCGGTGATAGCGGCACCACTTCTCTTTGTCCCTCTTCTTGCCAGGGGTGTTCATCTTCGGGGCAGGAGGTATCACCCCTTCCTTCTCAACTTCCATGAGAATAGTGAAAATATTGGCATTAAGAGGAGTGAATTTTTCGAATCTGGGGGAAGAGCGGCGCTGTCTGCCATTGTCCTTCTGGAGCTTCTTGGCTCCCTCTTCTTCACCTGCCTTTCTTTTGGTTCCGGAGGAAGGCCCCTCAAAGGTGGGGCGATGCTCAGCTTCCTCAGACCGAATATACTTCTCGCTTCGGAGAAGGAGGTCGGAGAAGTTCTGCAGGGGTTTCTTGGCGAGGGAGGACCAAAGCCTGGAGTTAAGGACATTCGATTGGAATGCTGCTGCAGCGACCGACTGGTCGAGGGAAGCGATGGACCTGGCTTCCGCGGTGAACCTTTTCACATAGTCTCACAGCTTCTCCCCTTCTTCTGGTTGAGGTAGGGTAGGGAAATGCTGGTCTTCTCAGTTCGGCAGCTACTCACAAAGTGGGTGACGAAGAAGGTCTCAAATTGCTCGAAGAAGAATATTGAGGATGGGGCGAGGCGAGAGTACCATTCCCGGGGCGGACCCTTGAGAGTAGCAGGGAAGGTCTTGCACAGCAGAGCATGGGAAGCTTGATGGATTAGCATGAGGGTCTTAAAGCTTTCGATGTGGTCCACGGGGTTGGACTCCCCGAAATAAGTCTCGAATTGTGGAGGCTTGAAGCCTATTGGAACGGGTGCCTCCATGATGGTTCGAGAGAAAGGAGGTCGGCTTAGACGGAGGGTCCTTCCTCTAAGCTCTTCTTCTCTGTCTAGCTGACCCAAGCGCCTCTCCATTTCGTGGAGACGACGGTAGACAGTGTCATCCCTTCGACGATATTCAAACGAGCCTCTGGACTCGTCTTAGTATGAGGAAAAGCGGGGGCTACGACGACGGTGGCTCCGAGAGTGGCGAGGACTAGGAATGTGCTGGGGTTGCTACGAGCTGGGGGAGGAGTTAGGGACCGTCGGCGAGGACTTTGGACCGGAGGAGGAGTGGGGACCCTCCGAGCATTGTTATTGTTGGGTCGGAGATTGAGGGCTTGTAAGATGATTGCTTTGAATTACTGGAACTCGGCACGAGTGATGGGTGCATCATCGTTCCTCGGAGGTCGCCGGCCATCAGGAGAGTGAGGTCTTCTCCTATAGTGGCCGGGGGACTCTCTCTGCCCTCGGCGAGGAGGGGACCTTCTGTGGTCTCGGGGATGAGGAGATCGCTCATTTGGATGTTGTTGGCGGGAGACTCCCTCTCGGGCCCGCCTTTCATCCAAACGGCGGCGGAGATCCTCTTCCTTCTGCCGATTGAGGATGGTATTGCGGAGATCATCGGAAGCTCGGAGGCTGTGGGATGCCATGGAATCGTAGAGGGATTGTGCACGGAGACGTGGTCATGTTGAAGAGGTTGTTTCGAAGGATTGGGACGGTAGCCCCCCGCACCAGTATTCTGGGGACCGGTTTGACCGCGAGGGGGTTGCAGATTCTGAGGAGGGAGTTGGTCCTGCTGCGGGGCTTGGTCGGGTTGAGGAGGGAGTCCCGGTGGCTGGACCGTTTCTAGGGGGTTCTCTTGTTGAGGAGTAGGTCCGCGGTTGGACCCCCTAGATCTAAGTTTTTTTGGAGGCATGGCTGGGTAGGATCTGACCAACGGGAAGAGGAAGGGCTGCTATTCGTTGGTTCCCACAGACGGCGCCAATTTGTTACCGCTAAATCTGGTGTGGGGGCAAACAGATCGTATTTGTGGATTCTTAAGGAAACTGAATAATCAAACCTTAAACTTCTCCGCCGGAGTTGGACCGTTGACTCCCGCCGTTCACCTGCAAAAAGTGCGAGACACCGGGATTGATCCCGGTGATGCACCCTCTGACGCTCAAGTCAGTAATCAGAGAAGATTATGAGAGAGCATAAATTGGCAAAAGATTGATTACCTCTTAATGGTGGTGGATGGAGGGTATTTATAGCCGCCTTTGGGATCAGATTAGGAATGAAATCCCTAATTCCCAGTGAAAGGATAGAGCGAGTCAGGGCCGTTGATTGAATACAATCAGAAACCCTAATTCTATCCTGCTGGACCGGGCTTGCTGCGGGTTGGAACCCGCACCCAGTTGAGATGGATCCGTTCGCAGGTTGTTGAGTCTCTGGAGAGAGGACCCAGTACCCACTTCAGACCTGTTTATAGGTGAAATTACCATTTTACCCTTAGGCTTTGAAATTCGCGCCTGATTTTGACGGTTCTATTTAGCCCTTATTTTAGCCATATCACCTACCCACCTTACAAAAAAATTTCGTACTCGAAATTTACTCAGGCTGGATATAGGATAGCTAAGAAGCGAATGCAATACTCTTCAATCGAGAGTACAACAAAAGATAAAAGAAACAAAGAGTACAAAAGCACGAAAACAACTAAAGACAAATTGTGCATCCTCAACTGGAGGACTCAACAATTTAATGTCTATGCTCAAAATCTGAATCACCGACATCGCTAACATTACAGTTCAGCTGAGTCACAAGCTCATCTCGCCCTGGCACATACTCCTCCAATTTTCTTAGTAACTCCTTAGGCGATGGAGCTGAAATCAAGATGTGTCTGGCCTTACTGGATATAAACTCTTCAGCCATAGCTGAATCTATGAAGGACAGAAGTGAGTCGTAATATCCATCAACATTTAAAAGACCCACCGGTTTGCTGTGGATCCCCAGTTGAGCCCATGTGATCACTTCAAACAACTCCTCAAGTGTTCCATAACCTCCGGGCAAGGCTATGCAAGCATCAGCAGCACGAGCCATTTCAACCTTCCTCTCGTGCATGTTAGAGACAACTCTAACATCTCCCACAGTTTCCCCAGTAATCTCTTTCGGCATCAGCAACTTGGAAATCACTCCCAAAATGTATCGGCCACCAGCACGAACAGCGTCAGAAACTGGGCCCATCAATCCTATGCTCCCACCACCGTAGACGAGATCGATATTCTTTTCTACAAGCTCCTTGCCGAGCTCGATCGCGGCTTCTTGGTAGCTAGCTCTTTTTCCAGAGCTACTGCCACAAAATACACAAATACAGTCGAATCTCGATAAAGATGATGAAGATGAAGAAAACTTCTTCATACCCACTTCTCCTTCTTCTTGCACCGATTTTCTCTTCATCCCTACCACCGATTCTTGATCTTTTCTTTCTATTTGCCAAGAAAATCTGAGCTCCTACTCTATCTCTCTTGCTTTCTTGCTCCGGCCTCTGCTATCGGCTTCTCACTCTCTCTCTTCTTCGAAGCTTGCTCCCGAGTTGCCTTCTTCTTTCTCTTCTCCCCTTTCTTCCCCGGCTTCTCTCTCTCTTTCTTTCTTCTCTGACTTCTCTCTCTTTCTCTCTTTCTTCTTCCTCTTTCTTTCTCTTTTTCTTTCTTTCTCTTTTTCTTTCTCCTTTCTTTGACTTCTCTCCTTCTCTTTCTCTTCTTTTTATTTCTCCTTCTCCATGTTCTCTTTTCTCCATTAATGCACCCCCCTATAACCGGCCTATGATCAGTATTTGCACTTTGGCCCCTATCCATTCTAAATATAACATCGAACCTTGAATTGTTGATGACGATGAAGTTTGCTTTGATATTCATTCTACGAATCAATAAGGGACTCTGCTATGCTTCCGCTGCGCCACTCTGATGGTGATGCTTCTAGATGCTGATATCACGTGATAGCGATCGATGAATTGAGCAGAATTAAGAGATTGGTAACACAAAGATATTGGTTGTCAAACTTATTCAGTAAAGTGGGCCCCACCCATCAAACAATGTTGAAAAATTGTGGCAAGATTGGTGCTGCAAAGAAAAACGGGAGAAACGGGAATGAAGAATTTGTCAGTTACTCATCTCTCATTCCTATAAATGAGAGGTTTAGGAAGAAGAAAAAAATTAAGTAAGATAAGAACAAGAAACAAGCAGAAAAGAAGAAAAAGAATAGAGTGTATATTTGTAAGGTATAATAATACCAGTTTTAGAAAATAGTGAAGAGTCTTCTTGTTGTTATTCCAATTTTCAATTTGTTTGCCATTTAGCCCAACAAAATTCGTACACTCTTCCAACAGAAGATTCAAGAAAATAGGGATAGAAAGAAATAACTAGTATGATACTCAATAATGGATTGATCGATGAGAATGAATGCAATGTACAGAAGGTAACAAATGACACAGGAACTGAAGTATGACTAAATCAAAATATACCAGCAACTATTTCTTTGGTGGTCTCTGCCTCCTCTGTAATCAGGTTATAAGCCCGATTACACTCTCCAGTATGTCCTCCACTGGGATTTGGTCCTCCTATTGGTGTGACACTCTTTCTCTTCGGGCAATCCCGAACTTTGTGATCATTCGCTCCACATGCAAGACACAGGTTGTTGGCTTTCCAGCAGTTCTTGTGTATGTGTCCAACTCGGCGGCAATAATAGAACTTCTGGTCCTTCTTCGGAGTCGTCGATAGTCGGGGTCTGAACTGGCCTCCGTATCGGTCCACCTGTAGACTGTGCGACAGTAAGGAGATGTAATGCCCCCTGAACAGCATTCCACCCTCAACGGATCTGCTCCTGGGTATCGAGCATGGCGATATAACTCTTATGCTGGTGCACAAATAAGTCCCATTGAATGGAGTTTGCGACATCCTGTACCCTATCCAGATTAGCTCTCACCAGTTCATTTTGCTCTTGCTGTACCTCCATCTTTCTTTGCATCTCCTGGAGAATGGCGACGATCTTCGATAGTTCATCCCTAGGTGTAGAAGTCGAAGAGCCTCCGTGAACCACAGTCTGAAATGCATATTCGAATGGGGTAAATCTCCAGATGGCAAGTTGGTTATTAACATTCATGTGATCCTCTTGGTGTGTATATTGTTGAGCTTAGCATGGTTCGAGCCTAGGCTCTGATACCACTAAAAACCGGTCACGCCCCACTTCCGACTATACGGAAATACATGCACGCAACTGAGGCCCCGTGAATGATATACATCATCCATAAGCTGTACAATTATAAGCTCAACAAGATCTTTATAACACATTTACGTAGGTAAATATAATAATCACATGAGCTGAAAATAAAATAATCATCATTTGGATAATACATCAATATCGGGTCAAGATGCCCGGGAGTACAAGGTGCCAGAATTAAAATAATATGACAAGCAGTTCACTATAACAACTAGATAAAATAGCGACTAAAAGAAAAACAACATGAAGTAGTAAGGAAGCAGCAACGATCGTCTAGAAAGTCTGCTCGTCGGGTCCATCAGAACCTGTATAATTATTAACTCAAAGAAAAATAGAAAAGTTCCTGTTAGAACAAGTTTCAGGCAGCAAGTAGCAACAAGCAGTAAAAGGGGTAATATAACAAGATATAACATGGAAGAAACAAGAAGTAGAAATACAAATACAATATGGAAGTAAGCAAGGAACTGGGACAATATGATCATGTAAGTAATAACTGTAACTAATGTGTTCTAGACTTCAAGATATAAGCAATTGATAACCTAAGCTCAGTTAATCGATAATCATGTAATTAATGATCGAGGGTCATGTAATCAATAGTCATGTAATTAAGAATCAAGAGTTATGTAATCAAGAGTCATGTAATCAAGAATCAAGAGTCATGTAATGAAGAGTCATGTAATCACGAATTATGTAATCAATAATCGAGAGTCATGTAATCAAGAGTCATGTAATCAAGAATCAAGAATCATGTAATGAAGAGTTATGTAATCAAGAATTAAGAGTCATGTAATGAAGAGTCATGTAATCAAGAATCATGTAATCAAGAATCAAGAGTCACGTAATGAAGAGTCATGTAATCAAGAATCATGCTTAGTGAAAATCTCGAGTTTATCTGTTTTATTAAATTATCTAATGCACGCAATCCTGTGTTCCATACCACAAGTTCGGTGCATATCAATCATGTAACTTTTAGACTTAAGTAGTGAATTCTATAGGATTATGTACACGGGTCTTCCAGTGATAGTATCAAGACAAGTAATCATGAATCATGTAATCGAGAATTATGTAATCAAGAATTGTGTAATCAAGAATCAAGAATCAAGAATCACTATTTCGGGAAACACAGGCCCCCTTCCGAGTATACTCCCCTATATTGTCCACTATTAAGCCGTACCCTTATAACCCCGGCTTGTTATTCTTTTATAATTAATTATGAACATGCAGTTGGTACGACTAGTGGAACAGTGTAATCAAATAGTTTAGTCAAGAAAAATATCAAGGACAGTAATCATGGACATGAGATGTAAAACGAGTACATGTATCGAGATTAGTAATTATAATTTATCAAGTGGTATAAAACACATTCTATCAACCTATTATATCTATGCAAGTTATTATTACAAGAACAATAATACACTCAGTTCATTAAATATGAAAAATAACGGGTTTATATGCAAAAACGTAGAGATGAATTTTTAGACAACTTGATATATCTGCGTTCAAATTTACTTTTCCGTTGTTACAGAAAAGCAAATCTGATTCCGTCAGAGATTCTAGAAAGTAGACTCTCTTTCGGTTCCAATGCATATTCACACGATACATTCTAGAGACAGTAGCTATGCGTACAAATTCATTCTTCGCTGGTTTCGATGTTTTGCGCGCATTCTGAAAATTCAGAGTCACAATATTAAAATTGCAATATCTCACAATCTATACATCGGATTGAGAAACTGTAGGATGTTCCGGATATCTAGACTCGAAGGGCTACGATTTTTATGTAGAAAGTTTTTCGATCCAGTGTCGGGAACATGGTTGAATTCTCAGTACAAGAGACCGGTTGGTAATCCCGTGCAGGTTTAAAAATTCACGATATGCCAGTACTAAAATTGCGATATCTCACAATCTATACATCCGATTGAGAAACTGTAGGATGTTCCGGATATCTAGACTCAAAGGGAGATTTTTTTGTAGCAAGTTTTTCGATACAGTGTCGAAAACATGGTCGAATTCTCAGTATAAGAGACCGGTTAGTGATCCCGTGCAGGTTCAGAAATTCACGATATGACAATACTAAAATCGCGATATCTCACAATCTATACATCCGATTGAGAAACCGTAAGATGTTCTGGATTCGAGACTCGATGGGATATGATTTCCACGTAGAAAATCTTCAATCCAGTATTGGGAACATGGTCGAATTCTTAGTGCAAGGTCAAGAAATTTAGATATAGTAAGGTTGAATATTCGTTATTCGATAACACGATTCGAAATGTGTTAACGGTTCACTCTTGAGTTGATATAGTATGGAACAATTGACTAGAATGGAATTTGACAATAAAACATGATGATAACTAGACCACTTGCCATGAGTCCAAGAAAAATGCTTGTACAAAAACAAAAATAGTGTACAAGATACTTGCCTTATAACGTGACGATTACGGTGGTGGTGTTAACCACGGAAAGAAGAAGCGACGTCGGCAACGGACGACGGCATTACGGCGGAAAGAATTGTAGCAAGACGGTAGTGAGCGAGCAACGGTAGCAACGGTGAGCGACGGTGATGAGAGACAACAACAACGAGGAGATGGCGCGGCGTCGGGTTGTTTTTCGGGGTTCACGAGATCGTAAAAATGGAGTTATCGGCTCGAAGGTGGAGGGTAAAGTGAAGCTCGGATGTTGCTTGAGCTCTCGGGTTTGAAGAAGGCAGAGGAAGAGAAGGAGAAGTGAAGAATGAGATGTAGAAATGAGGGGTTTATGTGTATGGGTGTATGTATAGAAAGAAAGAAAGAAATGAGAGGTGTGGGATGGCTATATGCACATGGGTGTGTGTATATATATAAAAGAAAGGGAGAGACACAACATGCATGTATGCATGCATGTGTATTATATATAATTATTTATAAGGAGAGAAAGAGAGGTTGGTTGTAGAAAAATGAAAGAGGAGACAGTGGCAGAAAAGGGGATTAGGAGTAGCAGGGTGGTGGAGGTAGTAGAAAAATGAGAGCATAGGTATGGAAAAATGAGAACAAGGAGGAGAAGTCGTGGAGTTAGGCATAGAATTAGGCAGGATTTGGCTGTGAGTGAGTGATTGGCGGGAGTGGGTTAGGATTAGGATTAGGATTAATCAAGGTTTAAAATTTGTATTTAAACTCCGGTCGAAAAATCATAAAATTATAGAATTGATCAGAAAAATATTCTGGTTTAGATAAAGAGTCCAAAGAGAAAAATAAAACTGATCTAAAAATTGAAGTACAAAAATTCACGTAATAAAATACGTACAACTGGAACAGGGAGTTACAGCCAGGAAACTCGAAGAAATAGACCTGATTTCTGAGTTTTTTGTAAGTTCATCATCCTTCTAGCCTTGCTCACACTGGCCACCGATAGATTCTCCTTGGCAGATTTTTCGTGTAACATGGTGGTTATCTAATATTCATACGAATCTGACAGTGAATACCATATTGAAAGTTTCATCATCTTCACTGAGATCATCTGCGTTTATTGCCTTCAACTCGGATAATACCCTATTAAATTTCACTATACATGAAGTACAGTACATTTTGTAACTCCCGTTTTCGAATATACAAAAATTCTCTACGTGTTTTCGTATTTTGATTGTTTATATTTTTTTCTTCCTTTGGTTAGTTTTTTTCTTTTAAATTCTTTTGCATTCATTTGTGGATCTTTATTTAAAGCCCAAGCACGCTAATCCAAGTCCACACTTTAAATCTTAAACAAATCCTATTAAAGCCCAACCAAAGTCTTAATCTAAATCCAAACCCGAAACCCGTTAACATTAAATCCATAACCCGACTTCTCTACCCCACAAAATGCATCCGCCATTGACTGCATCCCCCCGTTAATCTCCAACTAACCTACCCACTAATCCCTCACTCTCTTTAACCACCCCCTCTAATCCCCTCCTTAATTATCTCCTCACTTCTTCATCTTATCCGTACACAACCCGACTCCTCTTCATCATCATCTTCTTATCCTCTATCCCGAAAGCTCCTCACTATACAACAATACACTCTCAACCAGTCAGCCACCACCTCCATCCCCGAGCACCTTCACCGCTGCCTTCACCCGACCACTAAACTCCAATCCACAACACTAACAACCGGCTCCATTACTTGACCATTTCCCTCCCATCGTAGCCACCACATGAACCTCATCACTGCTGCCTCACTAAACCTCCATCACTCCGAAGCACCCGATGACCACTGCCTCACCCCAAAGCCCCGACTGCTCTCCTCCCGCACACTCTTCAAACAACCGCAAGTTCCACCTTGTGTAGCCTCCATCAACCGCAGCCTCATCGACAGCCCGAGAATCACCACATTCTTCACCCGCAACCCACTACATCTCGTTAGTAGACGCACACCCATCGTTGCTGCCACCCTATCCCTTGCTTGCTGCCACAATCCCACAACACCACAGCGACCCTCCTTGGTGTCGACCAGCCTCCACTGTCGGCTTCATCAACCCGAATAATGATCAAGCCCCTCCATCATTCATCGCAACCACCAGATGTCTCATTGTTACCATCTTTTGCTGTTGTGCTATTGTTCTCTTGCCGTTGTCTCTGCCATGTGCCGTCATCTCCATAATTTTCCTCACGTTGATTCTCGTCACGAAACATAATCACCGTTTAAGGCAAAGTTTTCTTTGAACTCTGCAAGTAATGATATGGGTAAAAATAGAACCAAATCGGGACCGTTCAAATCGGGTACGAATTAAAGCTCTCATGGGTAAAACGGTAAATTTCACTAGAAATGGGTTTATGAACGAAAATTGGGCGTCTCTCAAGCCCAGTAACTCAAAGTCATAACAACCCAATATAAATGAGTCCATCTTATTTATATATGATTTAAACTCATAATTATCCATAATAGAGTTCAAAATACCATATATCTTATCATGATTTAACTCAATCTCTCCAACAAATCTTATCTCTTCATGAAGAAGAGATAATCTATTCAATCCAAAAACACCAGGTAGTAGAGATAAATCATTATCTTGAAATTGTAACACCCCGTCCGAAAACTCAGACGATTTATACAATTTGTCAGACAAATTATTTATCATTTAGTACAACTTCCCACCCCAGGCTGCCTCTCAAAAGGTGGTTAACCGGACTGGGTGACTCTTGATCATATGTATTATTATTTGTATTAAATTAATCTATTTGTATTTCCGATATGGGACAAATTCATTCACTTTCGCTCTTTCTCCTCGCGAGCTGCACAGCCGAAGCCCCCAAGGGGGCCTACGCCACGTCAGCCGAAGAGAAAGAGAGCAGCAGCATCTCTGCTCTCAAACGGGTGGGCCCCCACGTGCCACGTCACCAGGTGACGTCAGCGAAACCAAAGCAGCATCTGCTGCTTTCCTTTCCTCGTGGGTCCCCACCATATTACAAATTAATTACAACTTTGCCATTGCCATATTATATATATATATATATATTTGAAAATTACGGGGTGTTACACACATCCCCCTTTCAGAAATCAGCATCCCCGCTGAGTATGGGGCATGCACAATCTAGTGTAGGATCTCCTTTCTAGCCGATGTGAAATGGCGTACCCTGATTCTGCAGATTGTCCAACCCCCTAGCCTACACTGTGGATTTACCGGGCATATCCTCAGTCGTGAACATTCATAGGGACCGCGATCCTTTACTGGCCATTTCATCGACCTTACCGGCCTACCCCTAGCCCACACATGTAGATTTACCAGGCGATCTGACCCAACCTCGCTCCATCTCAGGCATAACCACCATTCTGTACCCACATCCAGTGTCGAAAGTTGGCTCTGATACCATTTGTAACACCTCGACCCAAAACACAGACAATTTATACAATTTATCAGACAAATTATTTATTATTTAGTACAGTTGCCCACCACAGGCTGCCTCTCAAAAGGTGGTTAACCGGATTGGGTGACTCTCGATCATAGGCATTATTATTTATATTTAATTAATCTATTTGTATTCCCGATGTGGAAAAAATTCATTCACTCTCTCTCTTTCCTCGCGAGCTGCACAGCCGAAGCCCCCAAGAGGGTCCCGCGCCACGTCAGCCGAAGAGAGAGAGAGCAGCAGCATCTCTGCTCTCAAAGGGGCGGGCCCCCACATGCCACATCACCAGGTGATGTCAATAAAACCAAAGCAGCATCCGCTGCTTTCTTTTCCCACTGGCCCCCCACCATATTTCAAATTAATTACAACTTTGCCATTGCCATATATTATATATTTATATATATATCTCTTTGAAAATTACGGGGTGTTACAGAAATTGACCCCCAAAGCGACTATAAATACCCCATACCTCCGCCAGAAACAGGTAATCATTATTTTGTCACCACAAAACACTTTTTCTATTCTTGAGTTCTGATTTGAGCATTGGAAGGTCTGTCAACGGGATCAACCCCGGTGTTTCATACTTTTGCAGGTCAATCAGAGTGATCGTCACTATCAAGATCAGATCCAATGGAGCAAACAAATTAGATTCAGAAGTCAACATCAATTGAAAATAGTCAAATCGGTGAAAGTAAAAAAAGGACAGTTTTTTATTGTTTTTAAAAGAATTCATATCATATGTTTGCTCCCACACAGTAATTAACAACAACGAATTAGCGCCGTCTGTGGGAACAGAAAAAGCAATTCGACCAAACTTTGCCGGTAAAAATAGTTTTCAGCCATGCTTTCAAAGGGGAAAGGGAAGGTGGCGGCCTAAAGTTGATGAGCCAACCCTCTTCATCCACCTCCTCTTCATGAGGATGTCCCTCCAACCCTTCAACTGGATCAACCTCCTCTTCCAGAACTGTAACGCCCTATAATTTTTAATGTAATATTTTGAATTAATGAATAATTTTTAAATCAATTTATTTAACTATTTTGAATATTTGTAAATCTAACATTTTCACACGTGCAAATATTTTTGAGGTGCAATTTTTTAATTTTAAATTGCTGAATAAATTATCCTATTTATAATTAATTATATTCTAAATTTTGGGATTTTTCTAAATAAAGAAACTATTTTTGTAAATACTTTGAAAGAGAAGGGTTTTTGTGCAAAATGTCATTTGAAGGTAAAATTCGAATTCAAATTTTTGTTGTGCTGTTTTGGTAGGCTAATCTGGAAGTGGAGAGATTGGGGGGATAGATTTTATCCCTCCAATTTGATTTGATTTGATTTGATTTTATTGAGTAAATATATAATTAGGCAATTTTGGGATTGTTGGGGGACTAAATTTCAAAACTGTAATCAAAACCCTAATAATTTAGAACCCGGTTATATAAAATAGGGCTAGAATAGAGTGTTTCTGCTTTCTTCTTATCTTGGCTATTTTTGGTGATTTCTTGGAGTTTTGGAGTAGATCTTTGCTCGGAGGAGAAGGCTACTAGTTGCATCAATAATTCTTCTTGAGGTGGGTAACACTTCAACTCGCTTAACATGTTTTATCTCTTGATTACGTAGTATCATGCCAGGGATGAACTTTTGTTAGCCATGGATTGCATGTAACATGATTATAATGGTTGTAGATATGTATGTATGATTTGAAATTTGGAATATGGAACACAAAGATTGAATTTTGTTTGTGTATAGATCTAAAATAATTTGTCTTGAATAAAGAAGTGGTTTATGCATGGAAGATCAATATTTTTATTTAAAGAAATACATCTAATGAGAGTATATGTGACTAGAGATGTTAGATCTTGGTGTATAATTCAAGAAGCATGTTTTGAATGATTAAAAGATGAGATTTTTAGGGTTTATTCGCTGTTTTAATACAAATAAATTTTTTGATGATGAATCCTAATTGTTTGTGCATGCAAATGTGTATATGGAAAGAAATATACATGAGAAATAAATCAAATTCTTGGAGGTTAGGGTTTCAGGGTCAAAACCATAGGGTTAGGGTTTCGGTCTCAAGGTTGAATAGTAACCCGAGGGTCACTGTTCATGGCTGTTGTTTTCTTTCAGTTTCGGGTTGGTTTGTTTGAGTTGTTGTGGGTGTGTGTTTGTATGTGGTGTTGTGTGTTAGGATTTGAGAACTCTAGTATACATATAGATGAGTAAATGTATGTGTTTGAATCTAATATTTGTGTGAAGTTAAATTGAGTTTTGAAGTTATTAAATTTCAAAATTTTGTCAAAATCTAGTTTCAAATTTAATGTATTCAAGTAATAATTTAAGGGAACAAATCTGTATTCTTGTAGAATGAAATTCTCAGTTTTTAGGGGATGTATGTTTTAGTTTTGAAAGATGAAAACTCGAATTTGTAATGGGTTATTTTCAGATTTCCAAAGTAGGGAAGTTTCTAATTTTTGTGATGAGATTCCAAACAATAAAGAGGCCTGTTTCAGTTTGAGTTGATTGAATTCTAGTAGAAATTATTGAACTTTATGGATGAATGGGAAGTAAGATTTAGTTGAATTTAAAGGATTCTTGTAAATTGATTTTTGTTTCCATATATGAAAGAGTCTTTTATGGTAGTATAAGTTCATTAAAAGAAATGTGATTAATGAAGAGATTTGTGGATGTAGAAATGATATTTTGGAATAAAGTATTTTATGTTTAAGATTGTGACTTACAGTCGTGGTGTTGTGCGAAAAATTATTTTCAGCAAAGAGAATATGAAGAGTATTTTGTATAATTGAACTAGATTGGGTTTTGATTTGCAATTTAGGGTTATGGTGAGAACCCTAAAGAGATTGTTGAGGATTTTTTGTTGCGAGCACTAGAGGTTGAGCAGGATCCAGGATTACCGGCAGTGAATTAATTGATTTTAGGAATTAGCCAGGGAGGGCTAGTGTTCCTAGCTTCGTGGATTTAAGTCGGGTAGGGTGGAGCTAGCTCTAGGTGGCTCAGGCTACTCCTATTTGTACATAAGGACAGGCACTAGATGGTGATATGATGAAACAAGAGCAAACATGAGTATGAGGGCCTCAGGATGATCTGCGGTGTGAGATAATCCTCAGAATTATCGAGGTGTGAGTGAAATAGTCTCTGGAATTACCTACGGTGTGGGATTGTTCTCCGGAATTATCGGTGTAGTGCCTGGAATTTCCAATAAATAAAATTAGAAATAAGTGGCACAATTCCCAGCTTCAACTTCAATTGTAATAATAAACATAGCAACCAAATACAGGGAAAATTAAAACTTTTCATTACACCAACTCTTTACAACACATCGGAATTCAAACACTTTAAATTATAATTCTTTACAACATGATAAATTACAATTTTCAATTGACTCCAAGCTCTTTCTTAATTCAACTTTACCCATAACTGTAAACCTGCAAAATCTGAATGAAAAGTAGGCACATCAGCTAAATGCAACTGATGTCAATTATAGTAATAGTGATACCTTCCATCCTCACAATCACAAACAATAATAATTTATACATGACAATAATAACAATAGAACATGAACAACATGGCAATAATGGATGGAACATAAAACAACAATAAATGAAGCATAAAAGATCAAGTGAAGCTAGGCTAAGTGTCAAGTGTAAGAAAACCGGAAAAAAAACACGCGTAAACAAGTCAAGAAAACCACAAATGCATATGATAATTGCTAATGCATACTTTCGGATTCTATGCATCTCATTCTACATAGGTCTGGTGAAAGCCCTTATCGTTCTCCACTTTATAGTGTTTAATCCCCCATTATGCAACTAATCCTACTCCGGTGATTACTTTAAGATTTAGAGTATTATGTGAGTACTAGTGCCACACCCCGGTAATCCGTGAGAATCAACTTTCTCAACATCCGTGATATTAGGTACACACCTTCACACCCCAATAATTTTGAAAATTGAAACCCACACCGTCCGCTAATGGTACCTTATCAAAAAAATATCCCATGAGCGTCGCCTTGACCCCCGGTAATCCCGAAGATTCATCTCACACCGTCCATGATCACACCTCGGTAATTCCTGAGACTATGTTCCACCTCCTGGTCATATGAGGCCCCCTACCCATGTTTGCTCTTATTTCATTACAACTCCAACTAGTACATGTCCTTAGGTTTATTATTATTAGTTAAGTTACTATCCCCCTAGAGTTGGTATACCATGCCGGACTTAATTCAACTAACGCAACAACATGGCCCCACTAGCCAAAATATCCATAAAGCCTCAACCGCAGGCATGTTAGGGTCTCACTCAACCTCTAGATTCTCAAAGCTCAAAAACATCAACTCAAACATCTCTTTATAATGCGAAATTTCAAAATCATATAACTCATCACAAGAATTTCATTCAAAACCAATAGTCAAAACCAAGTACCTCTATGTACAACCATATCCACATAGTTATCCAGAAAACTGAAACTAAAATAGAATGCTCTTTAAGTTCGAAAAACATATACTTTCTAGATCCCACAAAATAAAACTTAAACCCTTTTTAAAAACTTATAAATATACACTCTCTGAAAGTTGTGTAATATGTGCTTAATCACTTTGAAAAATAGAGAAACTATTGTTTGCAAATGCGAAGAAACAATCGCTCATGAAATAGAAAATTTGCAGCAAAACAGAGCATGACGATCAACTATCACATATAGTAGTAAAAATTGCGGTCGACCGACAGCTTTCAAAGAAACCAAAAAATTCAAATTCATGGTAGTCGATTGACAGACATGGTATGGAAACTGCAGTTGACTGCTAGTGAAGAAATTGGCGATGACCTAGCATGGCAGTCGACTGCACCTGTGTGTTCGAATGAACTGCAGATGACCGACAGCACTGCGGTTGATTGCGCTGTCAATTGGTGCGCAGTCTGCAATCAACTAAGAACTTCACAGCGTCTCTCAAAACTGATAATTGTTATAAATTTTGAATACAAGAAATTCCAAACGATGAATACCTGAGATAAAGCAAGTGCATCTTGGGCAAAAACAACACAGTTCATATATCAAATCAAATCTTCATGAATTTCACAAAAATCTAAAATCTTGAAATTATAACTCGAATAAGAAGATGTTTAACGAAACTTTTCATATAAATACTTGAAAACCACAAAACGCAGCCAAGATCTCTTCTCATATAGAATATGACACGTAAACATGTTTAAAACTGAGATTACTCCTGAATTATACATTGGTTGGTCAAAATATCTCAATCCATCCAACTCAACATTTAGTTCTTTCATCTCTCATTCAATTTTAATCTAAAACAATAATAAATCCTTCATCTTCTATCCCAAAACAACAAATACATAGGGAAAACAGCAACTAATGGTTCTTTTTTCATTT
The DNA here is from genome assembly GCA_017893485.1 of Hemerocallis citrina. Taxonomy (NCBI): domain Eukaryota; kingdom Viridiplantae; phylum Streptophyta; class Magnoliopsida; order Asparagales; family Asphodelaceae; genus Hemerocallis; species Hemerocallis citrina. The sequence continues at coordinate 61,664,995 of CM030367.1, read as the reverse complement.
ATGTGCATGTATGAAATCATTATTCAATTTGCATCTTATATATATACATGATATGAATCCACAAATCAAGAAATTCTCACACAAGCAATGTTTAGATCTATATTAATTAGATGTTAATTCAACAAATCTCACACATTCAATTCAAACATGATTATTCAAGCATGGCATGAGAAAGTGAATCTTTGTGTATTTTACTCGTCAACTATTTAAGCATGAAAAATTACTCATAAATTCATATTTCTTCATGAAAGATATTGATTGGTTATCAATTCATTTAAAATCTATGTTCATACATCATATTTCATAATCATATACTTCTAATCATGCATTATACTTGAACAATTTACAATCATACAGCAAACAAGAGGTAAGCAAGCATCACTCACCTCAAAGAAGATTTAATTGAAGCATAGTAGTAATAGTAAAGAAAAGCCTCTTCATTCTCCTTGCAAAAGTCTAAGATCCAAGCTTTAAACTCCAAGAAAATAATAAAAATATATATTTTGGGTTTCACAACAGAGGAATAGAGCGGCTGCTGCTAATATATAGGTCGGGATTTGGTTTTTAGGGTTTCTCAAAGTTTACAAACTCCTCAAGAAAATTATTTATTTACATATATGGATCATTCCATTTATTAGTTAATCAAATCAATTTAAAATAAAATTAAATTAAATCCCTTAACTCTCCTGATTTGGCCGACCAATATGCACAGCCCAGAAAAACGAAATCTGGAGTTTTTACTCAAAATGGTAATTTTGCACAAAAGTCCTTCATTTTTGAGTATTTGCAAATATGTCTAAATTATTCATAAAAATCTAGACAATTTATAATTAATATCCACTAATAAATATTAGATTTTCTAAATAGATTTTTCTGACTTTGTGCTTTCCAAGAAAATATTTGCACGTGTTTTGCATGTGCAAAAAAATAATTTTCTGAAAAATATTTATTAAATCACAAAAATTCATTTTAATTCGTTTATAAATTCCAAAATATTGTTTATAATTCTAGGGTTTTACAATCGGGATCGAGGCGACGCTCATGGGATGTCTGTGTGTGGTGAGGCGCCATAGCGTGCGGTGTGGGATATTCTCGAAAATTCCCAGGTGTGAGTGAAGTAGTCTCCAGAATTATTTATGGATAGAGATTGACCTCCAGAATTATCTGGGCATGGTCTAGGTATGCACAGAATGTCTAAATCTTGCATTAGTCATGGATGTAGCTTGCACAGCGATGGATTGAACCCTAAAAAGTGGTGAATGTTAAGGGCTTGCCCTCGGACCTATGTAGAATGGGATGTATAGAATCCGAACAAGTGTGCATTAGTGTGCATCGTGTTTTCTTGAAGATTGTTTTATGCATTCTCTTTTGTTTTCTTGACACGCACTTACTTAGTATAGGTTCACTTGTTGATTTTTATGAACCTTCTATTGTTGTTTTATTTCATGATGTGTGAAAAATTTGTGATTGTAAGACTTTGGAGAGTTTCTATTACTATGGTATTGTGTCAGTTGTCTTCAACTGATGTCCCCACTATGCTGGTCAGTTTTGTAGGATTTGCAAGTAAGTTGCTTGAGCAAGGTTGAGGTTTGGAGTTCGAGATGACTGAAGTTTAAGTGATGGGCTATGTTGTAATAAATATGTGTAATTTTCCACTGTGTAATGTAATGAATAACTGATGTAATGAAAGTTGTATTTTTTTTCCTGTGTTTATACTGTGTTTGGATTACATTGAAGTAAAGATTTTGAATTTGTGTCTCTTATTTCCATTATTGAAATTTGGGGTGCTATAAGAACAACCTACCCAGCCTCCCTCTAGGGAGGCTCCGCTGGAGGGCTCCCGAAGAAATCAGCACCAACAGATTGGAGAGAACCGGGGGTCGGTCTACACCTCCACACCCTCCACGGTGCCTCCTGAAGCACTGCAACCGCAGCAAGACCTCCGCCATATTATAACCTGCAAACAACAAGAGTCTGAATGTTGGGGGCGCTCGAGTAGACCACGAGTAAAGGACGGTCTCCCCATCCATCTCGCTAAGAAGACACAAGGGGCCCCCTCTCTCCGGAGTCGAGGACGCAGAAGAACCCGCTCTCCCATATATTGAAGAAGCTATCATTCTCTAGGGGAACATAGAATAACTCGAAGAGGGAGGGGAGGGGGGGGGAGAACCCTACTCCAACAAGCTGACCAACTCCCCAGGAGAGAAAGGGATGAAGAAGTACCTGTCACCCGGGTAGAGTTTCGGGATTTCAAAGATGAGATCCTTAAAGACCTCAACACTACTCTAAGAAGGAGCCAACGAACTAGCCATTTCTGCCCCACTTCTCCCCAACATGAAGAATCCCATGAGTCCATTAGATCCAAACTGTAGGACATGTTGTCCTTCAATAGTTCCAAAAGATGGAAGACTGTCTTGCGCTGCTGAAGCAAGAAGAAGGAAGCCATGAAGGAACATACCATCCTTCAGGCCCCCTTTCTCCAGGAAAATTATCGAGGCACCTGTTCCAACCAACTTCAAGATCCTAGCATTCGACTCTTACAACGGGGAGAACGACCCAGCAGATCATATGAAGAGTTTTAAAACCCTCATGATGATCCTCCAAGCATCTAATTCTCTCATCTGCAAGACTTTTCCATCACGGAATTGGTTCTCTCGTCTCTCTCTAGGATCCATCTTCTCCTTCGACCAACTTGTGGAGCTCTTTCTTACTAACTTCATCACCAGTCGCAAAATAGAGAAGACAAGTGCCTCCCTACTTAACCTGAGACAATGAGAAGGGGAGTCCCTCATGGGCTATGTCCGGTGCTTCACATCCGAGTCCCGTTCAATCCCTTCGCTCGACTCGAGCGTGGCCACTACTGCCTTTAGGTACAATATAAATCAAGACCACCGCAAAGCTTCTCTGGTCAAAAGACCTCCTCGGGACTTTTCTGACATCCTTGAACGGGTCGAGAAGTACATCCGAGTGGAAGACGCCATCTGGCCCTATGAATAGAAGGTGCCCCCATCCGAGAACAAATGAAGAGTACCAATGAATAAGAACCCAGGAATACCCAGAAGGATTCCTAAGCCAACACCGTTTAGCCCCAACATTCCACTTCGAGAAGTATTCCCTACTTAATGCTAGCATCTCTGTTATTTTGATGGAAGTCGACAAAGAGGGACTCCTCTGACCACCCCCTGAGTTGAATGCCTCAAGAAAGAGAAGAGATAGGAACAAGTGGTGTGTTTTCCACAAAGATCATAAGCACCTCACAGATGATTGTCGAGCCCTCAGGGACGAACTCGAAGGGCTACTCCGGCGTGGGTACCTTGAAAAGTTCGCTCAAGGAAATGACATCGAACGTTCTCCTATGAGAGGAGATAACAAGCGACCAGAGAAACCTTCCGAGTCCCAAGGCTCAGGACACATGGAGATTTTCCACTAAATCCATGGTTTACCTATGGGGGGATTATCTAACTCGTCATGGAAAGCATTTTGCCGTTAAGTTGACTTAGTGCACAATATCCCTCCTCCCAAGGACTTGGGGGTTCCAATCACATTTTCAAACCGAGACCTTGAAGGTGCTCGAACACCTCATTGCGACAGCACTTGTAATTAGCATAAGCATGGCAAACCATGACGTGTGTCGTGTCCTAATAGATAGCGGACTGGTAAACATTCTCTTCCAGAATGTATTTGAGGGCCTCAAGCTCAAACGTGATCACCTTAAATTCGCCGGGTATACCCTCCATGGAATCTCAGGTGCCCTTGTTCAAATCGAAGGAATAGTCACCCTTGACGTGACTGTAGGGAAAGCTTCAGCCACCAGCATGGAAGTACTAGATTTCACGGTAGTCGACATGAAGTCCACCTACAATGCCATCTTTGGTCGCTCAGGACTAGCACCCCTTCACGTAGTCACCTCTACCTACCATATGAAGATGAAATTTCTTATGGTAGCAGGAGTAAGGAAAGCTGAAAGAAGCCAAGAAGCCACTCGGGCACGTTACACATCCACAATGGTGGCTCGGTCCTTCCTCTAGATGATCTGGAACTTCTTCAAGATAGGGGACAAGCCAGCTCTGAACTCGTAGATGAACTAACAGAAATTCCTTTTTCACAAGAGGATCAAGCTAAGTGTTTTTGGGTGATCAAGGTGCTTCCCTATCAGGTCAAGGACCAGCTCTTCACTTGCATAAGGGAGAATCAGGATCTTTTCGCTTGGACAGCTGTAGACATGTCGGGCATATTCACAGATTTAATCATGCACCATTTAAGTGTGGACTAGGAAGTCAAGCTTGTCCAACAGAATCGCCGCAAGTTCGCCCCAGAGAGGCAACAAGCAATCAAGGAAGAAATATAAAAACTCCTAGCCGCCCGCATCATTCAAGAGGTTAGCAGCCCTGAGTGGCAAGCGAATGTGGTCGTGGTCAAGAAAGCAAACATTAAATGGAGAATTTGCATAGAATTCACTGATCTTAACAAAGCATGCTTGAAGGAAACTTGCCCTTTACCAAGCATAGACGCTTTGAATGACGCCACTTCAGGCCATGAGCTCTTAAGCTTTATGGGTGCCTTCTCGGGATACAACCAAATTGGAATGTTTCCTCCCGACATCCCTGAAAACATCCTTTATCACTGATCAAGGGATATATTCCTATCACATTATGCGCTTTGGGTTAAAGAATGTTGGAGCTACGTATCAGCGCTTGATGAACCAAGTCTTCAAGGAGCAAATTTGCCAAAACATAAAGCTATATGTTGATGATATGATTTTCAAGAGCCTCAGGAAAGAAGACCATGTGGCCGACATCCAGGAAGCCTTCAAGATGCTTCAGATGAACAACGTGAGGATGAACCCCTCAAAATGTGCCTTCGGGGTCTAATAAAGGAAGTTCTTAGGGTTCATGGTAAGCCATTGTCGCACCCCGCTTTTCAAAAAGGAATACGGAATACGGATACGTGACTATGTCCAGCGAATAATTTTCATCATCCATAAGCTGTCAGGATCTTTACAACAAGCACAAGAATAATTAGAGTAAGAAGCAAGAGAAGTCAACCACGCATGCATATATGAATCAATATACCAATAGGAATTTACTTGAAACAAAATTTAATAATCTCAAATAAACCAGATTTGAACAAGTTAATAATTCTGGGACAAACTGCCCAATACAAAATAATCCAAGTAACCAAGTACAATTATTCAAGATAAGCAACAAGAAACAAATAGATATAGCAAGAACTCCAGCCAACTAGAATCTCAGATCACCTACTCCATCGAGCAGCTGATCTCCAAAATCTGCAATCTGACAAATTGCAGGAAAAAGGAAAGAGAAACAAAATGCCCATCAATGCAAGTTACAGACCGCTTGTAGTGCAGGCAACAAGAATAAGGAAAGAGAAATAGATAAGAAAGAGTAGCAGCGGAAGCAAGAATTGCATGGAAAGAATGTGAAAACAAAATAGAGGACTAACTCTAGTCAAGATTTGAAACAAGTAATATGATAAGATGAACGAAAGCAAGTGGCATGAAACGAGTGTCAAGTAAACAAGTAAACGAGTAACAAGTTTCAAGAATCAAGTAGACGAGTAACAAGTGTCAAGAATCAACTAGACGAGTAACAAGTGTCAAGAATCAAGTATCATGTACAAGTAACAAGTAGTAAGTGTTAAGTGATCATGTTTAAGTCTTGTATCTAGTCCTATCTAGGTAGCAGTTCACGCATCCTAGGTTTTTACCATATGGTTGCTACATTCAAACAATTTCGTTTTAGATTTCATAGTGGATCATAGCGGGCAGTGTACCCAGGGAGAAGTATCAAGTATCAAGCCTCAAGTATCAAGTATCAAGTATCAAGTATCAAGCCTCAAGTAATAGGATCTAAAGATCCCCTTTCGAGTACACGTTTCTGTATTTTCCACTATTAGATCTTTCCCATTAACTCCGGATTAGTTTCTTATTATTATTATTCAAGCAAGCATGGATGTGCTCAAATAGTCAACAAACATGGAGAGACAACAAGAGACAAGTACAAGTTGAATAAAGAACACGAACGGGTGATGAAAGATTCAAAGTAGACTAAGACAACGAAAATTCTAGTTCTGGACAGCAAGACAGTACTGCACCAAATCTGGGATTCCCATTGCCACGGACATGCAAATCTGGATCCATCAGAAGATCTAGAAAATAGACTCCTGGCCGAATTCAACAAATATATATAAGTCATATGGTATTTCAAAAAAACAAGGCTCAAAACAGGTTTGTATCCAGAAAACATGTTCAGGCAGAAATCAGAAGTTTGTATTCATAAACAGAAAAACAACATAAAACTTACTCATTAAATCCAAGAAAAATCTGGAGTATTCCCTAGTATGTTTAGTAACAGAAAATAAAGTTTCATAATTTTCCAACATAGATAGAGTAGTCAAGTAAAATCAGAAAGCAACAAGACACATCAGTTTTGTAAATCTGGAATCATAAACACAGCAGTACTAAAACAGCAATATCTTACAAAATATAAATCAAAATCCAGATCCGTCAAAAGTTTGATAAAATAAATACATCAGGCTGTAATTCATATTCACAAAGTTTTTATAGACAGCAAATAGAATCAGGTTGAAATTAAGTATCTTTACTGAACAGTATGAAAATTCTGCAAGTATAGTAGTTGTTTGCAAGTATAGAATAGTTCATAAAAATTATCAATTAAATCCACAAAAATTAGGGGTTAATCCCAATCAAGTCTAGTTATAACCAGCAAAATATTGGATCAAAATATTATTTTAACATCAGTATAAAAATAGTTTACCATACAGAATTCGAATAAAACTGGATCTGGAATTTTAAACACATCTGTAGTAAAATAGTCATAACTTGCAACTCACAAATCGAAAGTGAGATCTGTCAGAAAATCAGGAAAGTAGACAGAATTCTATATAATTCATATTCACAAATAATTTTCATATACTGACGTTAATAAGGTCTAAAATACTGAACAAAAACGGGGTAACACAAAAACTGAAATCTTCTTCATGTACAAAATCAACATAGATCATATGAAAATCATCCAAAACATAACCAAACGTGAAATAAGGTGTACTAGATGTTCAAGCAACATGGTATAAGGTATGCGGCAAGTCTACAAGAAGTTATACTACACATAACACATCAAGCATGCAAGATCATACAACATATCATAAATCATGAACAACATGCATGTATATGTATCAAGAATCTAGATTATTTCTAAGTTGTTTCATGTCGTGTGTGTGATGAGATGACTACGAACAGATCAACACATAGAGACAAGATCAAACAAGGGATTTACACAAGAATTGTCTCTAGAACAAACCTACACTACAGGCGGTATTTAGTACTTGTATTACACAAAGAAAAGAATACAAGTTACTTGCCTGGAGATGACGACGAAAACGACGGAGAGAAAGAGAATAACGGGAACGGATTCCCGGGTACGAACACGAGCGAACGAACAAACGAAACACGAACAAACGATCACAATCGCAATCACAAGCACAAAGCATGAATCTCGATGATCAAGGGATGATCAAGATCAGATCAAACGGACGGTTGAGAACAAGAGATCAAGATCAAATCAGATCAGACTGCTCTAAATCAAAGTAATCAAGATCTGATGAGGGAGGAGATGATGATGGCGATCTGAACCCAATCACGATGGTGATTGGACGACCCACGTTCAAAGTGAGCAACTCACTGTTGTGATCACCCACAGGGGACTCGATGATCGGGTTGCTAACTTCGATGACGGTCGGTGACTGGCCATAGGGTGATGTTGCTGTTGTGCGGTCGGTAGGAAGCAGCACTGGGTCGAAGTCGGGAGCACAGGCGGCGGTCGAGGAGAGGCACCGAGGTGAAGCAACGGAAGGTGCTTCTGTCATTGCGGCATCGTCGAAAGGAGCACACAGGGGGACGTCAGGGTGCAGTGGTGTAGGGCGGCACTGCAGAGGTCGAGAGGAGGCAGGGGAGAGACCGGGAGGTTGCCGGGGGGGTGGGGGGGTGGACGAGAGGGATGGAGAGGGTGCACCACAGGGGGAGGCACAACGAGGATAGCTGCACTGGCCGGCTACTGTCGGAGGGAAGGCACAGCACGGGGGATGTTGAAGATGAGGGGCGACGGGGATGACAGGAGGTGAAGAGGTGGAAGGTTAAAGATGATAGGTAGGGGGAAAGAGGAACATGGATGTGGGGTGTTTAGGTGGCCAGGGTAGGTTAAACATGGGGTAGGGTTAGGGTAAATATATAGGGGTTAAGAGGGTAATGGGTTTAATGGGTTATTGGGTATTAATGGGTATTGGGTTTTTTAAGTGGATCCAATCAGGAAAAATAAGGTTTTAGGAATAAATGAGGTTTTTTTTAAAAGATCCAATAGAATTTATAAAATAACCAATAAAAATATAATTTATAATAACAATATAATTTGCATTTCAATATAAAATTTATTTGAAATAACTACTGATATGGCTAAAAATGGGGTTAAATCGGAACCGTCCAGATCAAACACGAATCTTGAAGCACGGGGATAAAAAGGTAATTTCACATACAGATGGATCCAAAACGGGTATTGGGCCTCCTTCTTACAAAACCAACCACCCGCGAATAGATCCACTTCAACTGGGCACGGGGCCCGACCCGATACAAGCCCGGTCCACCAAGAGGAGAATCAGGCCACTGATTTGACTAAATCAAATCAATAAGCCTGATTAGCTCTCACCAGGGAATCAGGACCTAATTTCCTAAAACAGAATAGGAGGATTTTTCTCCTGGCTGTTAGGCAGGAAATCAGGATCCTAACAACTCCAAAGGCGACTATAAATACAGCCCCTCTACCACCAAGACCAGGTTAATCACTCTTTGACCACTTAAGCTCTTTCTTAATCTTTTTCCTAATTACTGACAAGAGCGTCGGAGGGTGCGTCGCCGGAATCAACCCCGGTGTCTCGCACTTCCTTGCAGGTTGCGGCAGGAGCAAGAAGGCCGAGTCAACTGTTCAGGTTTTTTTCGGACCCACAAATTCTATCTGTTTACCCCCACACCGAAATCAGCGGTAACAGATTGGCGCCGTCTGTGGGAAAAGACCACACGAACAGCCTCAGTCCATTCTCCGTCGTCCTCTGCAGTCATGCCGCCGAAGAAGAACAGATCCAGAGGGTCGAACCGTGCGGGCAACCTCACCAACCCGGCGAATGAAGTTCCGGTCAATCCTATTCCTCAGTCCGACCTCCCTCCGCTGACTCAGCAGGTTCCACCTCCTCCTCCCAAGCAGCAACCCAACAATGGTCCGTCCGGTCATAACGGTCGGAAGGAGAAGCAGCCCCTCAACCCAGGCCATGTCTCGGTCCATAACGGGTCTTCGGACTCGATGGCTTCTTACCACCCCGACCTCCGCATCACACTTCTGAACCGCCAGAAGGACGACAACCTCCGCACTCATCTTGACGAGAGGCGGGCCCGAGAGGGAGCCTCCCGCCAGCGTCAAGGTGAGCGGTCCCCACGTCGCCGAGACGGCAGAAGGTCTCCGGACCGCAGAGGCCGAGCGGCGTCCCCCGATCGCCGAAGGAGGAGGTCCCGCTCCCCCAGGGATCGCGTCATCCGAGGGACCGGGAAGTACCTATCAGTCGAGCCGAATTCCTCCAGTTTCAGGAGACCGTTCTGCAGGCCCTCAATCTTCGGCAGAACGCCCAGAATGCTCAGAGGGCTCCGACGCCCCCCAGGGATCCCAGTCCTCAGCGCCGAACCCGGAGCCCTTCCCCGGCTCCCAGCCGCTAGCAGCGGGAGCAAAGCCCTCGCCGGTCCCAGGACTACCGGCGCCGCAGTCCATGCTCCCCTTCCTATGAAGAGGAGTCCGGGGGGTCATACGATTACCAGCGGAGGGACGACACCCTCATCCGCCGTCTCCATGAGGTGGAAAGGCGTATCAGCCACATGGACAGGGAGGAAGAGTCCCGAGCAGGAACCTTCCGTCCCAGCCGACCCCCCTTCTCACGGTCGATCATGGAGGCCCACATACCGAGGAGTTTCAAACCGCCGCAGTTCGAAACATACTCAGGGGAATCCAACCCGGTCGACCACGTCGAAAGCTTCAAGACCCTGATGCTGATCCATCAAGCTTCCGACGCGGTGCTCTGCAGGACCTTCCCTGCCACCCTCAGGGGGTCGGCTCGGGAATGGTATTCCAGGCTCGCCCCCTCATCCATCTTCTCATTCGAACAGTTCGAGACGCTGTTCATTACTCACTTCGTGAGTAGCCGGCGAGCCGAGAAGACAAGTCTTTCCCTACTGATCCTGCGGCAGGAGAAGGAGGAAAAGTTGTGGGACTATGTGAAAAGGTTTACCGCGGAAGTCAGGTCAATTGCTTCCTTAGACCAGTCCGTGGCCACCGTGGCGTTCCAGTCGAACGTCCTTAACGCCAACCTCCGATCATCCCTGGCCAAGAAGCCCCCGCATGACTTCGCCGACCTCCTCCTGAGGTGCGAGAAGTACATCCGAGCAGAAGAGGCTGAAGCCCTTCCCAGCTTTGGGGGACCCTCCGCAGGGACGAAAAGGAAGGCGACGGGGGAAGAAGGGTCCAAGAAAGCTCAGAAGGACATGGGCGGCCAGCGCCGCCCTCCCCCCAGGTTCGAGAAGTTCACTCCCCTCACCACTAATGTCTCCACTATCCTTATGGAGGTGGAGAAGGAGGGGGTCATCCCTCCAGCCCCGAGGATGCACACCCCGGCGAGGAGGAGGGACAAAGATAAGTGGTGTCGGTGCCACCGAGACCACGGGCACGATACGAATGACTGCCGGGCTTTGAGAGATGAGATCGATGCCCTCATTCGAAGGGGGCAGCTGGCCAAGTTCGTTAAGGCTAACGATCGGACAGACCGCCACTCCCCTCCGCCTCGGGGGGCTAACAAGCGCTCCGAGCGGCACGAAGAGACACCCGAGTTCGAGGAGGAACGGGTTCTACACTTGATCCACGGAGGCCCCATGGGGGGCTCCTCCAATTCCTCCCGGAAGGCCTTCGTCCAAGAGGTCAACTTGGTCCATAGTGCCCCTCCCCCGAAAGGTCTCGGCGTCCCTGTGACTTTCTCCGATGCCGACCTCGAAGGAGTCCGGACCCCTCACTGCGACGCCCTCGTCATCGACCTCCGCATGGCCAACTTTAAGGTGCAGAGGATTTTGGTGGACAACGGGAGTACGGTCAACATCCTTTTTCTCTCGGCCTTCCGAGGCCTGCAGCTGTCCCGAGACCGTCTCAAGCCTGCCGGTTACACTCTCCACGGGTTCACGGGGGTCCCGGTAACCGTCGAAGGGGTGATAACCCTGGGCATTACTGCGGGAAGCGCCCCTACTACCCGGACTGAGCCGATGGACTTCATGGTCGTCGACGTCCTAGCCGCGTATAATGTCATCCTAGGCCGCCCTGGAGGCTGTCCCCTCGGCATACCATTTGAAGATGAAGTTCCCCACTCGGTCGGGAGTAGGGGAAGTCAGGGGAAGCCAGGAAACAGCCCGGAAGTGCTACATGACTTCCACCGGGGGACCAGTGCTCTCGCTCGAGACACTAGAAATCCCCGAGCCGAAGGCCCGCCCAACGTCCGAGCTGGCGGACGAGTTAGAAGAAGTACTCTTCTCGGACGAGGATCCGAGCCGAAAATTCCTCGTCAGCAAGACCTTGCCGACCGTGCTGTTCTCCGACTTGGTGAGGTGTATCCGGAATAACCGCGACCTAATCGCTTGGTCGGCCGCGGACATGCCCGACATCTCCGAGGACTTGCTCGTCCATCGTCTGAGCGTCGAACCGGGGTGCAAACCGGTTCAGCAGAAGAGGCGAAAGTTCGCTCCCGAGCGACAGCAGGCAATCAAGGAGGAAGTGGATAAACTTCTAAAGGCCAAGTTCATACAGGAGGTAAATTATCCCGAGTGGCTGTCGAACGTTGTAATGGTCAAGAAGTCCAATGGCTCGTGGAGGATATGCATTGACTTCACCGACCTAAACAAGGCGTGTCCGAAGGATCCCTTCCCGCTCCCGAACATTGACACCCTTATCGACGCCACCTCCGGCCATGAGCTCCTCAGCTTCATGGATGCCTTCTCGGGGAACAATCAAATCCAAATGTTCCCTCCAGACATTCCGAAAACCTCCTTCGTCACCGACCAAGGTCTCTACTGCTACCGGGTAATGCCGTTCGGCCTGAAGAATGCGGGCGCCACCTACCAGCGACTCGTCAACAAGGTCTTTCAAAGCCAGATCGGCCGAAACATGGAGGTGTACGTTGACGACATGCTCGTCAAGAGCATCCGCGACACAGATCATGTGGCCGACCTCCAGGAGGCCTTCGGCGTGTTGAGGAAGCACGACATGCGGCTGAACCCGAACAAGTGTGCGTTCGGGGTCTCCTCGGGAAAGTTCCTTGGCTTCATGGTGAGCCAGCGAGGAATCGAAGCTAACCCCGAGAAGATTCAGGCCATCTTAGACATGGCTCCGCCTCGGAACGTCAAGGAGGTGCAAAAGCTCACTAGCCGACTCGTTGCTATCGGCCGCTTTCTCTCGAAATCAGGGGAAAAGTGCCTTCCCTTCTTCAAAGCACTCCGGGGGGCCAAAGGTTTTGAATGGGGCCAGGCGCAACAGGAATCATTCGACCAATTGAAGACATACCTGGTGAACCCCCCTCTGCTCAGCAAACCGGTCCCTGGCGAGACCCTCTTCATCTATTTGGCCGCTTCCGAGCAGACATTGAGCGCTGTCTTGGTGAGAGAGGAGGACCGGGCCCAGAGGTCTATCTACTACGTGAGCAAGGTGCTCCGGGACGCCGAGCTCTGCTATCCGAGGATAGAAAAGATAGCCTACGCCCTGATCATGGCTGCGAGAAAGCTTCAGCCGTACTTTCAATCCCACTCGGTCGTTGTCCTCACCGACCAACCCCTCAAGCAGATCCTCCACAAGCCTGAGACTTCGGGCCGACTGATGAAGTGGTCCATTGAGCTAAGTCAGCACGACATCGCTTATCAACCTCGGACGGCAATTAAGGCGCAGGCCCTCGCCGATTTCATCGTGGAGTCCACTATTCCCGAGGTTGGTCACGTCCCGAAAGGACCCCCGTCTGGACAGTCTTTGTAGACGGGTCGTCCTGTAACGAAGGAAGTGGCGCCGGCATTATCCTGAACGGCCCTGACAACTTCGTCCTGCAGTACGCAATCCGCATGAACTTCAATGCCTCGAACAACGAGGCGGAATACGAAGCTCTCATAGCTGGTCTCGGACTCGCACGAAGTGCTGGGGCGCAGCGCCTTCGGATTCACAGTGATTCCCAGCTAGTCGTGAACCAGGTCTTGGGCGAATATGAGGCCAGGGATGAACGAATGGCGAAGTACCTCGCCAAGGTCCGGGATCTCATGGGCCGGTTCGAAGAAGCCATCATCCAACGGGTCCCCCGGGAGGAGAACTCACAAGCCGATGCCCTCTCCAAATTGGCCTCGTCTTCCTTGCAAGGTCTCGAACAGACCGTACTGATTGAAGTCCTCTCTAAACCGAGCATCGAAGACGAGGCACCTAGCTCGGTGGAGTCATTGCCAGTCATGCTGCAGGACAATTGGATGAAACCACTGGTAGAATTCTTAAGGGATGGAGTCCTGCCCTCGGATCCCAAGGAAGCACGCCGAGTCAGAACTCGGGCGGAGCGCTATGTCTTGATCGAGGACATCCTATACAAGCGCTCCTTCTCTCAAATAGATGGCCGACCATATCTAAGGTGCCTCTCTCCGGATCAGGCCGAATACGCCCTACAGGAGCTTCATGAAGGCATCGGAGGGGCACACTCCGGATTTAGGTCTTTGGCCCGGAAAGCTTTGAACTATGGGTACTTCTGGCCGACCCTTCTTCAAGACGCCGAGCGACATACACTTGCCAGAGACACTCCAGCATCCGACGCCTCCCTCAAGCCAACCTCACCTCCCTGTCGAGCCCTATCCCCTTCGCAATGTGGGGAATGGACTTACTAGGGCCTTTCCCTCCGGCTCCGGGTCAGTTCAAGTTCTTGGTTGTAGCCATCGACTACTTCTCAAAGTGGGTCGAGGCCGAGCCCCTCGCCACTATAACCGAGAACAAGGTGGTGCAGTTCTTCTGGAAAAGTATCATCTGTAGGTTCGGAGTCCTCCGCGTCCTCGTGACGGACAACGGTACTCAGTTCACTGGTGCGGCGTTCCGAGCTCTGTGCGATGACCTCGTCATCCAACAGCGCTTCTCGTCCATCTCCCACCCTCAGTCGAACGGACAAGCCGAGAATACTAATAAGCAGATCCTCGCAAGGCATCAAGAAAAGGTTGGACAAGTGCTCCAAAGGTTTGTGGGTCGACCAACTCCCCAATGTGTTGTGGAACTACCGCACAAGCAAGCGGACGCCCACCGGAGAGTCCCCTTTCAACCTTACTTATGGGGCCGAGGCTGTGATACCCCTCGAGGTCGGAATACCTTCCCCTCGGCTCATAGCCTATGACGAAGCACAGAATGCCAGGGACCTCAGAGGAAACTTGGACCTGATAGATGAACTGAGGGAAAGGGCATCGATTCGGCAGCAGAATTACAGAAGAAGGGTCGAGCTAGCGTACAACAAGAAGGTCCGACCCGCCGACCTTAAGCAAGGAGATTTGGTCTTGAGAAAGCTAGTCATATCCCTCCCTAGTCAGAAGAGCAAGCTAGCTCCGAACTGGGAAGGTCCGTACCGGATCACAAAAGTTGTTCGGCCTGGGGCATACCGTCTCGAAGACATGGAAGGCAGAGAGCTTCCGAGGACCTGGAATGCCGACCACCTCCTCAAATACCAAGAGAGCGTTCCGACGCCGCTCTAAGTAACGAGGGGTATCGAGCCATTCCAACCCTCCGACTTGTAACCCCTTTTTCATAAATTGTATTATGTAACGCGGTTCGCCGTCAGTAATTAATAAAGAAGGCTTTCGCATGTTCTTAAAATCACATGCTTCTCTCCTCTCTTGTC
The DNA here is from genome assembly GCA_017893485.1 of Hemerocallis citrina. Taxonomy (NCBI): domain Eukaryota; kingdom Viridiplantae; phylum Streptophyta; class Magnoliopsida; order Asparagales; family Asphodelaceae; genus Hemerocallis; species Hemerocallis citrina. The sequence continues at coordinate 61,649,992 of CM030367.1, read as the reverse complement.
AACTGTTCTTTTTTATACATTACTTCAACCAATGGTTCGGAGTCCACGTTCGGCTCGGCCTCATTCCCTCGGTCCGTCCCCGGACGGACCAGAGACGAAACCGCCGTTCCGAACTGCTCCCACAGCCGTTGAACTATACCGATGGTTCGGAGTCCAACACTCGGCTCGACTTTACCACCTCGGCTCGTCTCCGGACGAACCAGGGATAGATCGCCGTTCGGAATTGCTCCCACAGCCGTTGAACTATACCGATGGTTCGGAGTCCAACACTCGGCTCGACTTTACCACCTCGGCTCGTCTCCGGACGAACCAGGAGTAGATCACCGTTCGGAATTGCTCCCACAGCCGTTGAACTATACCGATGGTTCGGAGTCCAACACTCGGCTCGACTTTACCACCTCGGCTCGTCTCCGGACGAACCAGGGGTAGATCGCCGTTCGGAATTGCTCCCACAGCCGTTGAACTATACCCAAGGTCCGGAACACATAATCCGAACTCTCTTAACTATTAGCCGAAGCCCGAAGACACACGCATTCGGTCGGTTTCCGAGCAAGTGCCTTTCCGAGCGTGTAAACGGGGAAAACACACTTTCCCCTCAACTTTCGTGCGTGATCTCGATCAGACGGCTCAGATCTTGCCACCTGCACTAAACGACAAGATAACGTTTTCTTGGAGACCGAGCCACCTAGAGATTCGCGGCTACATTCAACGGCTCAGATCTCGCCACCTGCACTAAACGACAAAATAGCACTTTCTAGAGCGCGGAGCCGCCTAGGAATTTGTGCCGTGCCTGCGTCAGAGCTGCTAAACGACAAAGTACCTTACCCATGGAGGTCCGTTCGGTTAAACAAACACACTCGGTTCAGAGGTCTCGGCACGACCAACATAGCTACAGGCAAAAACGAATATGCAAAGCAACGAAGGGGAATTTTATTAATTGTCGGTGCATAATACAAAACATTCCATTACAAAGTGTTCGCAAACAAAACGTACAATGCCCGACCCACTACACTTGTCTCTCATATAGAAACATCCTCACTAGACTGTTCGTCCTCCTCGGCTGGCAGCTCCTCTGCCTCCCCCCGGTGTTTCGCCATCACAGCCTGCAAGTACCGCATCTCCGAGAGCAAGTCATCCCGCTCGGCAATAATCTTCGACTGGTTGTGCCGAATGCATTTGACCCGAAGAGCGTTGCTGAATGCGGTTTGCGAGTCTTCGTCCTCTCCTCCGGGGCTCAGCTCGACGATCCTATTCTCCAGGCGTTGGATCTCGGCTTCCCGGAGACTGAGGACAGACGAAAGGTGGACCCACTCACTCTCGGCTCAGCGTAACTTCAGATCGGCACTCCTAGGGCTCAGAACCACCGTTCCAGAGGTGGCCTCGGATTCGGAGTCATCATTCGAACGTTCGGAGTCCGAGTCATGGATCGTCACCACGAACTGAAAGGAAAGAAAAAGGAATAACACAGTTTCAATACACTGCCGAAGTCTAACACTTGAAAATCTTTCAGAACTATTTGCATTCAGACATAATAGTGTTACAGACGGCCGACCGACCCTACAATTAAGTTTTACAACAACCACTGAAAATAAAAAACGACATGGTCAGGGCCTCTTCGGAAGGGGAATGCTTCGGTTTAGGGAAATGCGAGGACGACGAGGCCTGCCCTCCGAGCCCGACCCTAAACCAACGAGGCGTGATCCCCCTTCACTGCTGGTCCTAACAGCGGCGCCGACCGAGGCACCGCCCGACGAAACAGCCGCGCTGCTCTGAGCATCGGCCGGACTCCGCCTGGTCATAGGCGAGCGCATCGCGAGTTCGTAAAACGTAATCCCCCTCTCGCTCTCCTCGCGAGTGCACGACGTGCTGCGAACGTTAGCTCTCTCCGGTGCGGGCTTGAGCGACGCGATCTCCTCCTCCAGTTCGACAATTCTATCCCTCAAGACGTCGTCCTTCGCCAACTTCTTCGGTCGAGGGGCCCTCAACGAGGTCGAGGGGCCCTCAACGAGCCCGAGGCGTTGGCACTATCAGTCGCAAGCCGTCGGTAATGGGTAACCTCGATCCCCCTATCTATGGTGATCCTTCTGAGCCTGTCGACTTCCGCCGATAGCCTCTTGCGCTCGGTTAACGCTTTCTCCAGTTCGGAAGCCAGCTTCTCCCCCTCCGCCGAACGTTCTTTCTCCGCTAGCTCCAAGTATTGGACCTCGGCCAAAAGGTCGTCATTCTTCTGCTCGACGGTAGTAAGCTCCCCACGGAGCCGCTCGACTTCCCCTTCAGGACCAGGAGCTTGGGAGCGCTTCCGCAATTGATGCAGCTCGCGACAGTACCTCCTTAGAATTGCCCTGACCTCCTCCGCCTGGCCGAGCAGGAGAAACCGCCTCTGTCGGCTGTCCGAAAGCTCACGCTTCAATTTGACCAGCTCCTTCCGAAGGAAGACGAGCTCCGTGACCGGACCAAATCTCACCTGAAAAGCAGAGATAAATCCGAGGCCCAACACTTGAAGAAATTTATGCCAAAACAGACACTAAGTCCGAGACTCAACGCCTGGGCAAATTTTGGCCAAACAAAACATTTTTTTTTTTTCATTCAAAATTCAAAGAGTTCTACAACAGCGGTGGCCAGTCCGCAGTTAGGCTTACAAAAACAAAAACAAAAAGAAAAGACAAAAAAAAGACAACCGAGTCAGAGGTCGACCTTTTTGCCGCTCGGGTCCGTCGACCCCCCGGTCTTGTCCTCGCCACCGTCCTCGCCTCCGCCTTCGCTCCAACTCTCCTCCTCGGAGTCCTCCTCCTCCTCGCCCTCGGCCTCGGACTCCCGGAGGACCTCGACGATTTCTGTCTCTCTCGCAGGTCCGAGCATCCCCTCGGGCACACCCTCCTCCCCTTCCACGGGGTCGTAAAAGTGGTAGGAGGAGGTGTCGAAGCCCGGGTTCCTGGCGGCTATGTGGATCAGCGCTCGACCATAAGCGTCCTCCATGTTCTGGAGCATGTGCTGAGCAGCCTCCTCCTGCACGGCTTTCTTCACCCTCTTCACCTTCCTGAGGTGTTTGGCCTTGATCTTCTCGGCCCTCTTCCGAGCGTCCTCCGCCTCCGACCGAGCCTTGGCCAGCTCCTCCCTCAGTTCGGCAGCCTCCTTCGCCGACGCCTCGAGCTTGGCCGCCGTATCCTTCAGCTCGGCCACCTCCTTCTCCGAGGCCTCAAGCTTGGCCGCCGTGTCCTTTGACAGCTGAACGGCGTCGGCCAGCTGCTTCTCCAGCCCCTCCACTTCGGTGGCCCTCTTCGTCGAAAGAAGCAGCTCGGAATCAAGCTGCTTCGCGACCCTGACGCGCTCCGCCCTCTCCTTCTCCTTCTCCTGATCCTTCTTCGCCAACTCCTCGACCAAGAAATTGAAGTGGCAGAGGGTCTGGAAGAGAACAACACGTTAAAATCCGAGTCCAAGAACTTAGAAAAATTCTAAGGAAGAAACTTGGATAAAGAAGAGCTCAGCATACTTACCGACATGGTGTTCCGGGCAATCTGCATCACGGCGTCCCCTGCCATCCCGGCCTTCAGGGTCGCTCGGTCCTTCGGGGTCGGCAGGTGCCTCACCGCCTCCATGCAGATGTTTCCGTCGCCCAAAAAGCCGTCGACGTTCATCACCTGCCAATCGGGGACGAAGATCTGCTTATGACGCTCGGTCAAGATCTTCTCCGCGTCGGAGGTAAGGGGCGGAACCGGGAGGAACAGCGCATTCGTCACCCCGAACCTGCTGCTCGACGGACCGGGAGCGTCCGCCTCCGAGGTAGGTGCAGGTGCATCCGAGGCGAGGGGATCGGGGACCACGACCCCCCCTGCTCGGGGATCGCGACCTTCGTTGGAGAGACAAGGACCTCGATCTCCCCCTCCTTGAGGACCGCGACCTTCGGTTGGTCGGCAGTCTTCACAACCGAGGCCTTCTTCGAGGCCCGGCTGTCCTGAGGCGCTGCCGACGGCCTCTTCTTCTTCTCCTGCTCTGCCCTGCCCTTCGCCACCAGAGCCTTGTAATCGAGCTTCATCGTCTCTGCAAAAGCCGAATGAATAAACTTTAAACAAGGAGTATAAATACCAGATGCGTACGAGGGTCGATCGGACTGAGACCCCCACGGAACAGATGCTCCTCCGTAATATCTTTCCAGCTTAGCGCTGGCAGGGCGAGGAGCTTCTTCTGGACCTCAGCCTCCTCAGCATTCAGCGGGACATCCTTCTTTGTACGCTTGGGCAGGCCATCCTTCGCCCAAACTGTCGGTATCACCCATGGCGTCAGGTTTCGGACGAGGAAGTATTTGTCCTTCCAATGTTTGATCGAGTCCGGGTTCTCGATCAACTTAACTCCCGTCCGAGGAGAAAGGAAAAACCTCTGCTCGTCCCGCCTCGGCTAGCAAGGTCGGAAGAGACTCCGAAAGAGGTACATAGTCGGCTTAGCACCGATCTCTTGGCATCGGAGGAGGAATGCCACGACGTGCCTCCATGTGTTCGGCATCAGCTGGGCGGGACTCAAACCGTACCAGACCAAGACTTCGACCACGAACGGGTGGAGGGGAAAGCGGAGCCCGGCGATGAGGGAATTGACTGGAAAGACACATACGTCCGGTGAGGACTTAGTGTTGGCTCGGAACCCCGGCCCAGGAAGGAGCAACACATACTCAAGAGGGATCTGGAAACCCTCTCGGATCAGACGAAGATCTGTCTCGGTAAGAGTCGAGATCCTATGATCGACCTCGGACAGCTCCCTAGGCTCGTTCTCCTCCACCAGTTTAGCCGTACCTTGAGTGACCCTCTCCAAGGTATCCTCGGCGTAATCTCGGACGCCTCCCACACTCGACACGGCGATTGGCTGCCGACCAAATGCCCCCGCTCTCTTCGACGTCTCCACTATCGTGACCACGCCTTTTCCCTTTCGGGACTCAGCCACGACTTCCTCGGGCACTTCGGCCACTTCACCCTCTTTATCCGGACGAACGACGTCTCGCTCGCTCGGCTCCACTACTCCCTTCCCTTTATCCCCTCGGCCAACGGCTCGCTCCGAGGCGGGGGTCTCAGCCGAAATCTTAACCATTTTTTCCTAAAAAGAGAAGGGAAAGAGACTGACCTTGAAGTGACAGGTGCGGTCGGAAAGTTCGCCGGAACTAAGAACGCTACCGCGACAGCTAGCAACGCCACCAGGGAGCTAAAAACTTCGAAGCAAAGTAAAAACGGAAGAGAGAGAGTAAAAGTGAAAAGTGAAGACTTGGTCTTAGGGGGGTGAAGATTTATAGTAAAATTGGGACGTCCCTTGGACTTCCAACGAAAATTCGCGACTTTTGGGCTGATCTCGAAACGTCGCGAAGGCCCATCACCACTACCTCCCTCACCAAGTCAGCTGGCTCGGCTCCTGCAGATCCGAATCCGAGCTACAAGCAATCCGAACATGCCGGCAATAGGGCCCGGTCGGAATCCGAGCAAGCGCCTTCCCGAGCGTGTAAACGGGGAAAACTCACTTTCCCCTCAACTTTCGCACCCGATCTCGATCAGACGGCCCAGATCTCGCCAAGAACACTAAACGACAAGATAGTGTTTTCTTGGGAGCTGCGCCCGTCTCGAGATGCGCGCCATCATCCAACAGCTCAGGGTGCGCCACGTCGCTCGGACGATTGAGCCTTCGGACGCCCCACCCATACCTAGAAGGGGGAAAATTTTGATTCAGTTTTAAGGTGCCGCCAGGCGAGCGCCCCCCAGGTCCCGTGTCTCGGCTGGTATTCCACGGACCCACGGGCCCCGGTCAGAAACAGATCGGCGCTCCCCCCATCTCTAACTCCCCCGGGCTGACATCCATCAGAAGTCATCAGCCCGGAAGGAAGACAGAGATGGGAGGGGACCCATCAACACTCAGAGATCAGGAGATGCGCACCGTTCCGAGTTAGTTGTTTCCAACTGGAAGGCGCGGCTTGTCAGAGGGCTCTGACCGCAGCGCCTTCACAGTTGCAAACAACAGACTCGGACGGTCCAGAAGCCCGAGCTGCAACTCATGATGAAGCGCACCATTCCGAGCTAGTTGGTTGCAACTGGAAGGCCCAGTTTGTCAGAGGACCCTGACAGCGGCGCCTTCACAGTTGCAACAAACGGACTCGGATGGCCCGGAGATCGGCATCGGACATGGATCATCACTCTCCCACCAAGACCTCCGCTCACTTCGACACTCACTTTGGAGCAACCAAAGAAAGCAGAAGATCTTGGTGAGAGAACGACCACCCATCCTCCCGAAGAGGCCCACACCCCCGGTCCGGACTATGGTCGTCGCCGCTACTGCCTTATCCCCTCCCGCTCCTGACATCCCCTTCGGAGCAGTGAGGAACGGGAGAAGAATAAGACAACAGAGCGACCACTCTTCCTTCCGAAGTAACTCATCCCTCGGATCCAGACTACGGTCGTCACCACTACTACCTCGTCCCCCCTCGCTCCTAACATCCGCTTTGGGGCCGTCAGGAACAAAGGGAAAACCAGGCAGAAGAGCGACCACCTCTCCGGACCTCAAGAGAGGAGCTACCCAAGGCAGATGCCTCCGAGGTCTGAAACTCAATTTGGTTGTGACTGAAATGAGAAAGGGAGTGGAGTACTTATAGCCAGCCTCCAAGAACCGGCCATTATGACCCTCGGAAGTTGAAATGCCGCGTATTAATTATGGGAATTATCCTTAATGGCCCTCGGAAGTTGAAACGCCGCGCATTAATTAAGGGAGTTATCCTTAATGACATCGGAAAGGCGGAACGCCGCACATGTCCTGAGGCTCCATTAATACCGTTGGGAACAGAGCCATCTCGGATTGCCAAAAACCACAGGCCCTCGGTCGGCTGCCGAGCAAGTGCCTTCCCGAGCGTGTAAACGGGGAAAACTCACTTTCCCCTCAACTTTCGCGTCCGATCTCAATCAGACGGCCCAGATCTTGCCGAGAGCACTAAAAGACAAGATAGTGTTTTCTTGGGAGCTGCGCCTGTCTCGAGATGCGCGCCATCATCCGACAGGCTCAGATAGCGCCACATCACTCGGATGACCGAAGCCACGCCCCCTCGGTCGGCTTCCGAGCAAGTGCCTTCCCGAGCCGGTAAATGGAGAAAAAAAGACACCGAGCTACTTAATCCGTTGGATCTTTCAGAAATTCGCGCTCCCAATGATGAACAGCCCAGATTGCGCCACGTGCGCTAAAAGACAAGATAGCGTTTTCTTGGAAACCGCACCGGTCTCGAGATGCGCACCAGCATCCGACAGCTCAGATGGCGCCACGTCACTCGGCCTGCCGAACCCCCTACCTCCGGTCGGTAGCCGAGCAAGCGCCTTCCCGAGCTCGTAAACGGAGAAAAACACTGCCGAGCGGTAACAACCGTTAGATCTTTACGAAATTCGCGCTCGTCCATGATCAACGGTTCAGATCGAGCCACGTCATTAATCGGTATTTAAATCGTTTTTTATTTATTTAAATCGTTTTATTTATTTAAAAATTGAGAAAAAATTGCTAAAAATTCAGGAAAATTAACTAAAAACTCTGGAAAATAATTGGAAATTTGGGGGACATTTTCAAACCCCTAAAACAAACAATTATCACCCAGGATGTACCGTTAAAGGCCCCCGAACGATTAGTGGACACGTCGCAAAATTAAATAAATAGTCCGAAAAAATAGATAAAAATCCTTAAATACCCAATCTGACCAGAGAACAGCCAGCGGCGTCAAAAGCTACCTCACTATCCCCTTTCTAGATTCAAAATCCCACATTTGGACTCCGATACAACTCCACCAGCCACTAAAACAGCTAGACTACTCCTCAAAGTCTGATCACACTCAGTCTTTAGGAGTGGGGGGCTCGTGATATGGCTAAAAATGGGGTTAAATCGGAACCGTCCAGATCAAACACGAATCTTGAAGCACGGGGATAAAAAGGTAATTTCACATACAGATGGATCCAAAACGGGTATTGGGCCTCCTTCTTACAAAACCAACCACCCGCGAATAGATCCACTTCAACTGGGCACGGGGCCCGACCCGATACAAGCCCGGTCCACCAAGAGGAGAATCAGGCCACTGATTTGACTAAATCAAATCAATAAGCCTAATTAGCTCTCACCAGGGAATCAGGACCTAATTTCCTAAAACAGAATAGGAGGATTTTTCTCCTGGCTGTTAGGCAGGAAATCAGGATCCTAACAACTCCAAAGGCGACTATAAATACAGCCCCTCTACCACCAAGACCAGGTTAATCACTCTTTGACCACTTAAGCTCTTTCTTAATCTTTTTCCTGATTACTGACAAGAGCGTCGGAGGGTGCGTCGCCGGAATCAACCCCGGTGTCTCGCACTTCCTTGCAGGTTGCGGCAAGAGCAAGAAGGCCGAGTCAACTGTTCAGGTTTTTCCCGGACCCACAAATTCTATCTGTTTACCCCCACACCGAAATCAGCGGTAACAACTACAAATACAATTAGTACGTAGAAGTGGTTTTTAATAACCAGTCAAAATTAATAACAATAATAACAATAATACTAATAGCAATAATAATAATAAGAAAAATGACAAAAAAATAATAGCAATAATAATAATAGTAATAGTAATAATAATAGAAATCAAAGTAATAATAACAATAATAAGATTTGTATTACAATATAAAAATCATAGAAAATAGTTACAAATAAAATTATTGATCAAAAATAGATTTTAATAGAAGATCCAACAATACATTTTAACAAAATAATTTGAAAGCAAAAAATAATTTACTAAAATTTTAAATATAGAAAATACACAGAAAATACGTATTTGCGAAAACAGGGGTTACAGCCATACTCGACATGTCTCCCCTAGATACAGTCCAAGGAGTCCAGAAGCTCACTGGCCGTTTCGCCGCCATTGGGCACTTCCTCTCCAAGTTTTGGGACGAGTGTCTTCCTTTCATCAAAGCTATTCGGTGAGCAAAGAATTTGGTGGGGGGGGGGGGGGACAACGAATAGCCTTCGAAAGCCTGTAAGAACAAGCGGGAGAGGTTCTCTTCCTTTACTTGGCAACATCGGATCAGACCCTTAGTGCTGTCTTGGTAAGAGAAGAATACCTAGTGCAAAATCTAATCTACTGCGTGAGCAAGGTTCTCCACGATGCCGAGCACCAGTAGTCGAAGATGGCTTACACTATAGTAATGACCGCCCAAAAGCCCTAACCATACTTCTAAGCACACTTTATCTGGGTCTTCACTGATCAACTGCTCAAGCATGTCTTCCACAAGCCAAAGAGCTCTAGACGACTTATGAAGTTGTCCACGGACTTAAGCTAACTTGATATCACTTATCGGCCAAGAACTGCCATCAAGGCCTAAGCCTTAGCCGAATTCATTGTAGAAAGCACTATCCCTGATCCTCCTGAAGAAGGAGACAACCCTTCACTGTGGAGTGTATATGTGGATGGGTCCTCCTGTCTCGATGGGAGTGGAGCCGGCATCATCCTACTAGGTCCCGATGAGTTCTCTATCCAATACTCTTACGCCTCAACTTCCCAACTTCCAATTACGAGGCTGAATATGATGCCCTTATCGCCCAATTTCTCTTAGCAAAGAAAGCATAGGCACAAAGAGTCAGAGTGTTCAGCGACTCCCAATTGTTAGTGAACCAAATTTAAGGTGAGTATGAAGCCTGGGACAACCGCATGATCAAGAACTTGGCCCATGTGAAGAAACTCATGGCTACTTTCAAGGAAGTTGTAGTCACCCGCATCCCACGGGAAGAAAAAAGGCAAGTTGATGCCCTCTCTAAGCTTACTTCCTCCTTACTTGATGGGCTCGACCACACTGTACTAATTAAGGTCCTACTCAAGCCAAGCATCGTAGAGGAGGCATTGGAGCTCATGTCCATCACCCCCCTAGACACCCAAAGATTGTTGGATGAAACCCTTAGTCGACTTATTCGATAAGGGAGTCCTCCCTACGGATCAGAAAGAAGCAAGAAAGATTTGGGTAAGGGCGGAGAGATATACATTCGTCGAAGGAATCCTCTACAAGCGCTCATATATTCAGGTTGATGGCTGACCCTACCTACGATGCCTCTCCTCCGAAGAGGCTAAGTACACCCTCAAAGTGGTACATGAAGGAGTAGGGGGCAGTCACTTAGGGGTGAGCTCTCTTGCATGAAAAATCCTCAACCATGGTTACTATTGGCCAACTCTCTTCAGTGATGCCCAAGCATATGTCCACCGATGTATCCCCTGCCAGAAGTATTCCTCCATCAAGCTGGTGCCGCAAGCCAACCTTAGTTCTATGTCTAGTCATATTCCCTTCGCATTGTAGGGAATGGACCTGCTTGGACTCTTTCATCCTGCCACAGGCCAACAGACCTTCCTAGTAGTCGCCATCAACTACTTCACAATGTGGATCGAGGCAGAACCACTTGCAACAATTACAGAGCACAAGGTCTAATAGTTCTTTTGGAAGAACATAATATGTTAGTTCGGGATCCCCTGCACACCAGTCATCATCAATGTAACTCCATTCACCGGCAAGGGGTTCCACAGGTTTTGTGTCGATCTGGGAGTTGAACAAAACTTCTCATCCATTTCGCACCCCATACTAATGACCAAGCTGAGAATGCCAACTGATAAATCTTGGATGGCCTCAAGAAGAGGCTTGGTGAAGCCCCAAAGGGACAATGGGTCGAAGAACTTCTGAGCGTGCTCTGGTTCTATATTGCCACGAGGAGAAACCCCACGGGAGAATCCCCATTAAATCTCACATTCGACATGGAAGCTCTTATCCCATTGGAAGTATGACTACCCTCCCCTCGACTTCTCTCCTTCAACGAAGAGTAGAATTCAAATGACCTCTGGGCCAACTTAGATCTCATCGACAAAGTGTGAGAGAAGTAGGTCTTGAGAAGAAACATCTACTGCCAGAGGGTAGAAAAGTTTTACAACAAGAAGGTCCACCCGGCCTGTTGGTGTATGCCCTAGAGGCTAGTTGTGTATTGACATTACCAGTTTACATTGTATCATGATATTTATTTCATATATAATTCATTTTATTTATTGTGTTCTTTATTATGATTAAATGAACATTATAAAGTCCTTAGAATAGTAGGTTTAATACCATGGGATATCAAGTGCATGACTTGATTGTTAGATCCTTTTGGTAGTAATCAGATTACTATTCTTAAATGTCCCTAGTCAAGTATTATTGTGAATTAGGACAACAATAATACATAAAGACTAGTATATGCGTAGACTGATGACCATATCTCACAGGTCATGGATATGAGATATCGAGTCTTCACATGGATACATATTAGAGTAATAATGTATTGGACTGACTCACCATGAGAGCTGCATGGATCGTTATGTGAGTGTCATAAGTGGTTCTCACAGTGACCATGGTATATGTAGTCCTTTGACTTGAAGTCACTACGGTTCCCTACATGAGAATTTATATGTTTTAATGTCATCAAACATTGCCTGTAATAAGGTGATTATAAAGTCGACTATTGGATGTACTGCAAATGATGCGGAGGGATTTGAGTGACTTAGATAGGATTTGTCCCCCTTACATAACATGAGCGATATCTATGGGCCCCATTGATTGAGTAAGGCTGCAAAATACATGGTCGTACTTAAATGAGTCGATAGGAGATACTGAGCTCATTTGTTTTAGTAAGTCTACTCGGACATCAAGAAACCAAAGATTTAACTATACAAGGGTGACACGCTCTATGCCTTGTGGTCAATTAAGATATTTGGACAAATGGACTAGACTATATGGTAACATTGGTCACGAATAGGTTATGTCTAATCACTGACATTCCCATTACTTGAGTAGTAGTGATGTATTGCTAGATACTGCTCACTATTTGTAATACTAGAATATAATTTTAGTATTACTATCAACGTAATGGGAACATACAGGGTCACACACTTAGAATGGATCGAAATTGGGATTTAAATTTATAAGATGAATTTAATTGGGGATCCAAGTAAGACTTGGACTATTGACATTAGTTGGACATTTAATTAGATTAAATGGGCTGACTAAAGTTTAAAGACCCACACACGAATCTGAACTAGGTCAGATTGTGAGTCCAACAGCCTCATTACTCTCTTATGGTTGATTTTCTGTACCTATATATATGATACGTATTTGTGAAAAGTGATACATGAAAAAAACCTAGCCGTCATAGAAATTGTGTGAGAGAGAGATTGTGAGGAACATCCCCTTCCCGTAGCTAGCACCACGGCGTGAGAGAAAGCTTGATTTGATTCGTTTGTGTGGATACCATAAAGGCACCGCAATATTCTAGTGTTGTGATCGGCATACTGTGGAGTCAGCAGATCCATCTTCAAGGTATAACTCCTAAACACGATTTATTGTTTTCACATGGATACATGGCTAGGTTTCGATATTTTTTGTCATTTTTTCGATGTGTATTTAATATGAGATTACCCTCGAAACCTAACACGGCCAACCTCAAAGAGGGGTACCTTATCCTTCGAAAGCTCGAGATATCCAACCCACGCAATAAATGAAAGCTTGCCCCCAAATGGGAGGGACCGTACAAGCTCTCAAAAATGGTTCACCCGGGAGCTTACCAACTTGAAGAGCTTGGGGGGAAGAAGATATCAAGGACTCGGAGCACCTGGTGAAGTACCATGAGGGCGCTTCACATTCTCCTTTGCAGCTAGTTCAAACATGTAATAAAGGCAGACAATTATAACGGTCATAGCATGTAATAAAGGCTTGCAATCAAGTAGCCATCTAGTTTAGATTCATTTTTTCTCTTGCAAAATTCTTGTGTAACTTTACCAAATAAACTCTGTTGAATACAAGCAAAGAAACACACACATGGTCTGCTTCTGAGTAACACCATCCACTCACTAAGCACCCTAATGGACAAGTGAGGAGTCCATTCATGGTTCGTAGGGTCCCTCTAGCAACTTGTCCTAAGAAAGCATGCAGAGCACGGCTCGCCATTCGAATGCGCCCAAAACTCATGGTCACCTTATTCGGAGTCTATTTGTGGTTCACAGGGCCGGTCTAGCCTCTTACCTCCGAGCAAGTATGCGGAGCCTGGCTTGCCATTCGAGTGCTTCCAAAACAACCCAGGCAAGTACAAAGTCCATTCATGGTTCATAGAGTTCCTCTAGCAACTTTCCCTCGGGCAAGTATGCGGAGCGCGACACCTTGTTCGGAGTCCATTCGTGGTTCATAGGGCCGCTCTAGCCTCTTGCCTCTAAGCAAGTATGTGGAGCCCGGATCGCCACTCGAGTGCTCCTAAAACAATCTGGATAAGTGCGGAGTCAATTCATGGTTCGTAGGATCTGTCTACCAACTTGCCTCCGAGCAAGCATGTGGAGCGCGACTCGCCATTCAAATGCTCCCAAAACTCATTATCTCCTTGTTCAGAGTCCATTCGTGGTTCACAGGGCCGCTTTAGTCTCTTACCTCTGAGCAAGTATACGGAGCCCGACTCGCCACTTGAGTGCTCCCAAAACAACCACAAACACAAAAGATGTAACATAGAGACAAAGCATGAACACTTAGAAGATTTTCGTTCCACATTAATATCTGATTACAAGTATCATTGGAGAACAAACTTTACAATATTGTAAGTCTCTTACAAGATTACAAGCCCCCTTCAGAGTCACCTTTCCCCCATCATGGCAAAGTGATGTTTCTATTAAGAGATATGCGCGGCTTACGGCCCCTTCGGGACGAAGAGCACCGCTCCGCTCCTTTGACAGCTCAATAGGAAAAACCAAGCCCACTAACATTAGTCGGGGATTGTGTGCATTTGATAGGGTTGATAAAAGATTGGTAGAATTAAGATTAACACTGAGCACGTTCATATTTTCTATTTACGAGTAACAGGATTCATGTTTACAAGTTTAAAAGTTTGTATGATTCCCGTTACAAGTTTGCATGTTCCCCATTTACATGACATGTTTCCGGTTTCATGACTCCTTATTACCGACTGATTATACATTGAAGTCCTGTTTAGATGTTTCTCATTTCCAATTTACAAGTTTACATGTGTTCTTGTATTGTACTTAATCATATTGTTCCTTATTCCTTGTTATATCGTACTTCCTTGTTTCACTACTTGTTGCTACTTGCTGTCTGAAGCTTGCTCTAACAGATACCCCTCTTATTTTAGTTAATGTTTATACAGGTACATTGTAAGCGCTATTTTCGGATGTACATGTTTTATTTGTATTTGTGTTACTCTTTTTCAATTCTTGTATTCTTGTTATGTAATAAAATCCGGTTATTCTCTCCGATCATCCGATTTCTTTTTGGCTAGAACCTTGAAATTCTAGTACATTCTTTTTTATTTTATTGTGATTTTGTATTTAATTAATCTATTATATTATATTATATTATTATTTGATTTCTTAACCCCAAACCCAAGTCCTTATATGAAACCCAAGACCACTAATCTAATCACTATTTAAACTCCCTAACCCTAATTAATTAAACTCTAAACTAAACCCCTTTCTCTATTCATTCGCCTAATCACCTTCTTCCTCTCCTTTCTCACGAAACCCAAGCACCCGACCTCCTGCCTTCTTCCCCATGCTGTCAGCGCCCCCTCGCTGCTCCTCTGAACACCACACGAGCACCAGTGCCGAACATCACCATCAACTGCACCCCTTTTGTTGCTGCACCCTCATTGAAACCCATCATGAAGCTCGATCATCAGCAAACCCATCAACCTCCAACTGCCAACCGCTTCCACTGCACCACCAAACGCCACCCTCCTTCTTCATCACCGCTGCTCTGCTGTTTATTTCATTTTGTGGTGAGTTTATGGCCCAGTTTTTGATAAATAAATTAGATATGTGTAAACAAAATTTGTAGCCCTCAGAATCTAGTTTCTGGAACTTCTAATAAATCTGAATTCCGACTTGTAGAGTGCAAGATATCCTGTTTTTAGTATTATTTAAGTATAAATTCCAGATTTCTGTTTAGAAGCTTATCGACATGATTTACTAACAGAAAAAATGCGTTATCAGTAGATTGAAGACATGAAATTAACCAGGATGTTGCTAGACATTCTTAGGAGTCATTTGATAATTTTTAAAAGATTAATCAATGAATTTACAGTCTCATTACGCCTACAATAACTTGACCCTAGGTTGCTACCAGAACTCTAAACCTGTAATCAAAATGTGTCGTGTGAATATGCGTTAGAATCGGAAGGGAGTCTAGTTTCTAGAACCTCTGACTGAACCTGATTTACTTTCTCGTAGCAGTGGAAAAGTCAGTTTTTGTATAACAACATTCTCTGTCCAGAATTTGTGTTTTCGTGTTATTAAGTATAAATATATTAAATTTTTCATCTAATGAATGGAATTAAGTATACCATGCATTGCATAGCCTTGACACCTTCTTGAGATCGCTTCGATACCTCCGTTCTTATCGATTGTACTCATTGCATGTTCATAATTGAGTATGATAACAAGCTGGAGTAATAAGGGTCGACTTAGTAGTGGACAACATCGGAGACTGTACTTAGACAAGGGGCCTGTGTTTCTCTATTGATTATTGTTGCCGAGTACATGACATGTAGAGTTCACCACTATACTCTAAACGGTCACTTGATTGTATGCACCTGAACCTGTGGTATGGGGCGCAGGATTACGCGCATTAGATAAGATAATAAAAGATTGATGGAGTTAGGATTGACACTTGAATTTTAATCATGGTTATTGTTATTGACTTTGATTATTGATTGTCTTCATTGATCATTGCACCGTTGATTATAGACTTTTGATCTTATTATCAACCATTGTTTACTGACATCTGATATTGTTCTAATTCATTATTCCTTGATATATCATGTTTTATTATTCTTTGCGTGTTAGTACTTGATGTCCATAACTTTCTCTAACAGATATCCCCCCCCCCTCCCCCCCCCCCTTTCTTTGCATGTTAGTACTTATCAACCATCGTTTATTAACATCTGATATTGTTCTATTCATTGTTCCTTGATATATCATATTTTATTATTATTTGCGTGTTAGTACTTGTTGTCCGTAACTTGCACCATGGACAACATTGGAGGATGACTGAAGGACTTGGTGAACAAATCTTATAAGGAATGGAGTCAAGATTTTAACCGATTTTATTACCTTGTTCATGTTATTTATTTATAGTATTAATGTCATTTTATACATTGTATTCCCGGGCATTAACCCGAAGTTTATTCTCTCCCAGATGTTGGTTATTTATGGATTATTGTGGATTATTTCAGGAATCTTTCCAGTTATTTATTGTTTATGTGGTTTCAATATAGCATGCATGGTTGTGACTATCTTTCAATTTGTTGAGTTGAATGTTACTGTCACGCCCCGCTTCTCAAAAAGAGAATACGGAATACGGATACGTGACTAAGCCCAGTGAATGAATTTCATCACCCATAAGCTGTCAGGATCTTTACAACATATCACAAGAAGAATCAGAGTATGAAGCAAGAGTAGTCAACCACGTATGCATATATGAATCAATATACCAACAAGAATTTACTTGAAACAAAATTTAATAAATTTCAAATAAACCAGATCTGAACAAGTCAATAATCCTGGGTCACATTGCCCAAAACAAAATAATCCAAGTAACCAAGTACAATTATTCAAGATAAGCAACAAGAAATAAATAATGATAGCAAAACTCTAGCATTTAGAATCTCACATCACCTACACCATCTGACAGCTGATCTCCAAAATCTGCAATTTAGCAAATTGCAGGAAGAGGAAAAGAAAACAAAATGCCTGTCAATGCAAGTTATGGGTTGCTTGTAGTGCAGGCACAAGTACAGGGAAAGGGTAAACAAATATAAAATAACAATAGAAACAAACATAGCATGAAATAGATATAACAGAGCTGGATAACAAACCAAACATGAATCAGGAACAAAATCAAGTAACATGATATACTACCAGGGTACAGGTAACATGTATCATGTGTCGAGCAAGCAGGTAAACAGGTATTCAGGTATACAGGTATACAAATAGCAGGTACTGGTAAACAGGTAACAGATGATCAGGTGAACAGGTGTCAAGTTGAATGTACATGTATCATGTAACAGGTAAACAGGTTATGTCAAGTCTTGTATTATTACTATCTAGGTAGCACTTCATGCGTCCCAAACTTTTACCACATGGTTGCTACATTCAAACAAGTTTCGTTTAGATTTCGTAGTGGAGTCCATAGGGCCGTGTACTCAAGGATCAGAAAAAACAGGAACAGGAACAGATAGAACCTAGTGGCCCTCTTTTGAGTGCACCTTCTTATAGGAAAGTGTGCAGCAGGTAATCAGGTAAACAGGAATAGGTAGAACCTAGTGGTTCTCTTCCGAGTACACCTTCTTATAGGGAAGTGTGCAGTCGGGTAATCAGGTAAACAGGATCGTGTATCATGTAGTCTTGAACACATAATAGGTGGGAAACACGGGCCCTGTCTAAGTACATATTTCTATATTTTCCACTACTAGATCTTTTCCTTAACCCCGGCTTAGTTATTTGTTATTATTATCAAACAGGCATGTATGTGTCACAAACATGGCAAGAATAATATGGCACAAACAAGTAACAGATTCAGGTGGAAAGATAAATATGTACAGATGAAAAACAACACATAAAATGATAGAACAATGAAAGTTCTAATTCAGGACAGCAAGACAGTACTGCATTAAATCTGGAATTATCGTTGCTACAAACATGCAAACCTAGATCCGTCTATGGAAAATAGACTCCCGGCCGAATCCAGCAAGTATATTTAAGTCAAATGGTATTTCACAAAAAATATAGTTCGAAACAGATTTGTATCCAGAAAATGTGTTCAGCCAGAAATCAGAAGTTTGTGTTCAAGAACAGGAAAACAAAATAAAAACTTACTGATTAAATCCAAGAAAAATATGCGGTATTCCCAAGTATGTTTAGTATCAGAAAATAAAGTTTCATAATTTTTCAACATAGATAGAGTAGTCAAGAAAAATCAGAAAGCAACAAGATAGAGTTGTTTTGTAAATCTGGAATGATAAACACAGCAGTACTAAAATAGAAATATCTCACAAAATATAAATCAAAATTCAGATCCGTCAAAAGGGTGATAAAATAGATACAGTAGGCTACAATTCATATTCACAAAGTTTTTACAGACAGCAAATAGAAATAGGTCGAAATTATGTATCTTTACTGAACAGTATGAAAATTATGCATGTATAGTGTTTGCAAGCGTAGAATAGTTTGTAAAAGTCATTAATTAAATCCAAAAAAATTAGGGGTTAATCCCAATCAGGTCTAGATGAAATCAGCAAAATATTGGATCAAAATATTACCTTTATCATCAGTAGAAAAATAAATAATCATACAGAATTCATATAAATCTGGATCTGGAATTTTAAACACATTTGTAGTAAAATAGTCATAATTCGTAACTCATAAATCGAAACTGGGATATGTTAGAAAATCTGAAAAGTAGACAGAATTCTCTATGATGCATATTCACAAATAATTTTTATATACTGACCTTAATAGGGTCTAAAAAACTGATAAAAAACGGGGAATCGACAAAATAGAAAATATCCTTCATGCACAAAATCAATTAGTTCATATGAAACTCATCCAAAATATAACCAAACATGAAATAGGGTATACTACATGTCCAAGCAACATGGTATAGGGTATTTAGCAAGTTTACGACAAGTATACTACAACTAACACAACCAAGAACACGATATCATACGAACAACATGTATGTATACAACAAGAAGTGGTCATCCCTAAGTTATTTCATGTCACGTGTGTAATAAGGCAACTACGGGCGGGTCAACACAATAGAGACAATATATAACTGGGATTTCACACAAGAATTGTCTCTAGAACACAACTACACTATAGGCGGTATTTAGTACTTGTATTACACAAAGAAAAGAATACAAGTTATTTGCCTGAGAGATGACGAAAACGACAATGCAAGAGCAAGAATAACATGAACAATTTTTTGGGCACGAACACAAACACGAACAAAGCGAACACGAACAAGATCACGAACAAGATGAACAACCGATTGTGAACAAGATGAAGACGATTGAGATCATGAACACAGTCGAATAGCTAGATCCAAGAGATCTAGATCAAGATGATCGGATCAGATCGAACGGTCCAGATCCAGACTGATTAGATGATCAAGATGATCAAGATTGGAAGTCCAGAATCAAAGTGATCAAAATCCACTTGATCAAACAGCAAACGTCATGTCTCTGGTTTGGCTCTGACGGCGGTCGGCAACGCTCAGGGCGAGGCTGACAGCGGGAGGAGACACAGGGAAGAGGCGGAGGTCGCTGGCTGCGCTGTCGATGACGGCACAGGAAGGAGGTCGCAACACAGGGAGGACGGAGGCTATTGGGCTGGCGCTGCTGCTGATGTGGGTGGCTGACGCTGGCATCGTGGTGAGGGTGACGCAGCACAGGATGCGCATCTGGATCAGGTGCTTGGGTGTAGTCGTGCCGAGGTGGAGGTTGCGACAGGGAGGTGCTGCAGGTCGAGGAGAGGCGACAGAAGAAGAATGGGTACGAAAAGAATGAATTCATACTCAACAAGAGGTTAATCAAAGAGGACGACTGAAAGAGACGGAAGAACAAGGGATCGAGGGATCGAATAAGAAGGGATCAAAATGAATGGAATAAGACTAGTGTCCAGATCAAGTTGATTATAATTCATTCATGTATGCATGGTCTGTGTACTGTTGTGCCGATCCCAGATCGAGCCAAGCTTGTCGAATATATCAGTCAATTTAATATATTAGCCAAACCTGGCTCTGATACTACTAAAAACCTTGTCATGCCCTGCTTCCCAAAAAGTGAATATGGAATATGGATACGTGACAGCCCAGCGAATGATTTTCATCATCCATAAGCTATTAGGATCTTTACAACATATCACAAGAATAATCAGAGTAGGAAGCAAGAGAAGTCAACCACGCATGAATCAATATACCAACAAGAATTTACTTGAAACAAAATTTAATAAATTTCAAATAAACCAAATCTGAATAAGTCAATAATCCTGGGTCACATTGCCCAAAACAAAATAATCCAAGTAACAAAGTACAATTATTCAAGATAAGCAACAAGAAATAAATAATGATAGCAAAACTCCAGTAACTAGAATATCACATCACCTACACCATCTACCAGCTGATCTCCAAAATATGCAATTTAGCAAATTGCAGGAAGAGGAAAAGAAAACAAAATGCCCGTCAATTCAAGTTACGGGCCGTTTGTAGTGCAGGCAAAAGTACAGAGAAAGGGTAAACAAATATAAAATAACAATAGAAACAAACATAGCATGAAATAGATATAACAGAGCTGGATAACAAACCAAACATGAATCAGGAACAAAATCAAGTAACATGATATACTACCAGGGTACAGGTAACATGTATCATGTGTCGAGCAAGCAGGTAAACAGGTATTCAGGTATACAGGTATACAAATAGCAGGTACTGGTAAACAGGTAACAGATGATCAGGTGAACAGGTGTCAAGTTGAATGTACATGTATCATGTAACAGGTAAACAGGTTATGTCAAGTCTTGTATTATTACTATCTAGGTAGCACTTCATGCGTCCCAAACTTTTACCACATGGTTGCTACATTCAAACAAGTTTCGTTTAGATTTCCTAGTGGAGTCCATAGGGCCGTGTACTCAAGGATCAGGAAAAACAGGAACAGGAACAGATAGAACCTAGTGGCCCTCTTTTGAGTGCACCTTCTTATAGGAAAGTGTGCAGCAGGTAATCAGGTAAACAGGAATAGGTAGAACCTAGTGGTTCTCTTCCGAGTACACCTTCTTATAGGGAAGTGTGCAGTCGGGTAATCAGGTAAACAGGATCGTGTATCATGTAGTCTTGAACACATAATAGGTGGGAAACACGGGCCCTGTCTAAGTACATATTTCTATATTTTCCACTACTAGATCTTTTCCTTAACCCCGGCTTAGTTATTTGTTATTATTATCAAACAGGCATGTATGTGTCACAAACATGGCAAGAATAATATGGCACAAACAAGTAACAGATTCAGGTGGAAAGATAAATATGTACAGATGAAAAACAACACATAAAATGATAGAACAATGAAAGTTCTAATTCAGGACAGCAAGACAGTACTGCATTAAATCTGGAATTATCGTTGCTACAAACATGCAAACCTAGATCCGTCTATGGAAAATAGACTCCCGGCCGAATCCAGCAAGTATATTTAAGTCAAATGGTATTTCACAAAAAATATAGTTCGAAACAGATTTGTATCCAGAAAATGTGTTCAGCCAGAAATCAGAAGTTTGTGTTCAAGAACAGGAAAACAAAATAAAAACTTACTGATTAAATCCAAGAAAAATATGCGGTATTCCCAAGTATGTTTAGTATCAGAAAATAAAGTTTCATAATTTTTCAACATAGATAGAGTAGTCAAGAAAAATCAGAAAGCAACAAGATAGAGTTGTTTTGTAAATCTGGAATGATAAACACAGCAGTACTAAAATAGAAATATCTCACAAAATATAAATCAAAATTCAGATCCGTCAAAAGGGTGATAAAATAGATACAGTAGGCTACAATTCATATTCACAAAGTTTTTACAGACAGCAAATAGAAATAGGTCGAAATTATGTATCTTTACTGAACAGTATGAAAATTATGCATGTATAGTGTTTGCAAGCGTAGAATAGTTTGTAAAAGTCATTAATTAAATCCAAAAAAATTAGGGGTTAATCCCAATCAGGTCTAGATGAAATCAGCAAAATATTGGATCAAAATATTACCTTTATCATCAGTAGAAAAATAAATAATCATACAGAATTCATATAAATCTGGATCTGGAATTTTAAACACATTTGTAGTAAAATAGTCAT
Organism: Hemerocallis citrina; assembly: GCA_017893485.1. Taxonomy (NCBI): domain Eukaryota; kingdom Viridiplantae; phylum Streptophyta; class Magnoliopsida; order Asparagales; family Asphodelaceae; genus Hemerocallis; species Hemerocallis citrina. The sequence continues at coordinate 61,628,072 of CM030367.1, read as the reverse complement.
AATTCGTAACTCATAAATCGAAACTGGGATATGTTAGAAAATCTGAAAAGTAGACAGAATTCTCTATGATGCATATTCACAAATAATTTTTATATACTGACCTTAATAGGGTCTAAAAAATTGATAAAAAACGGGGAATCGACAAAATAGAAAATATCCTTCATGCACAAAATCAATTAGTTCATATGAAACTCATCCAAAATATAACCAAACATGAAATAGGGTATACTACATGTCCAAGCAACATGGTATAGGGTATTTAGCAAGTTTACGACAAGTATACTACAACTAACACAACCAAGAACACGATATCATACGAACAACATGTATGTATACAACAAGAAGTGGTCATCCCTAAGTTATTTCATGTCACGTGTGTAATAAGGCAACTACGGGCGGGTCAACACAATAGAGACAATATATAACTGGGATTTCACACAAGAATTGTCTCTAGAACACAACTACACTATAGGCGGTATTTAGTACTTGTATTACACAAAGAAAAGAATACAAGTTATTTGCCTGAGAGACGACGAAAACGACAATGCAAGAGCAAGAATAACAGGAACAATTTTTTGGGCACGAACACAAACACGAACAAAGCGAACACGAACAAGATCACGAACAAGATGAACAACCGATTGTGAACAAGATGAAGACGATTGAGATCATGAACACAGTCGAATAGCTAGATCCAAGAGATCTAGATCAAGATGATCGGATCAGATCGAACGGTCCAGATCCAGACTGATTAGATGATCAAGATGATCAAGATTGGAAGGCCAGAATCAAAGTGATCAAAATCCACCTGATCAAACAGCAAACGTCATGTCTCTGGTTTGGCTCTGACGGCGGTCGGCAACGCTCAGGGCGAGGCTGACAGCGGGAGGAGACACAGGGAAGAGGCGGAGGTCGCTGGCTGCGCTGTCGATGACGGCACAGGAAGGAGGTCGCAACACAGGGAGGACGGAGGCTATTGGGCTGGCGCTGCTGCTGATGTGGGTGGCTGACGCTGGCATCGTGGTGAGGGTGACGCAGCACAGGATGCGCATCTGGATCAGGTGCTTGGGTGTAGTCGTGCCGAGGTGGAGGTTGCGACAGGGAGGTGCTGCAGGTCGAGGAGAGGCGACAGAAGAAGAATGGGTACGAAAAGAATGAATTCATACTCAACAAGAGGTTAATCAAAGAGGACGACTGAAAGAGACGGAAGAACAAGGGATCGAGGGATCGAATAAGAAGGGATCAAAATGAATGGAATAAGACTAGTGTCCAGATCAAGTTGATTATAATTCATTCATGTATGCATGGTCTGTGTACTGTTGTGCCGATCCCAGATCGAGCCAAGCTTGTCGAATATATCAGTCAATTTAATATATTAGCCAAACCTGGCTCTGATACTACTAAAAACCTTGTCATGCCCTGCTTCCCAAAAAGTGAATATGGAATATGGATACGTGACAGCCCAGCGAATGATTTTCATCATCCATAAGCTATTAGGATCTTTACAACATATCACAGGAATAATCAGAGTAGGAAGCAAGAGAAGTCAACCACGCATGAATCAATATACCAACAAGAATTTACTTGAAACAAAAATTTAATAAATTTCAAATAAACCAAATCTGAATAAGTCAATAATCCTGGGTCACATTGCCCAAAAAAAAATAATCCAAGTAACAAAGTACAATTATTCAAGATAAGCAACAAGAAATAAATAATGATAGCAAAACTCCAGTAACTAGAATATCACATCACCTACACCATCTACCAGCTGATCTCCAAAATATGCAATTTAGCAAATTGCAGGAAGAGGAAAAGAAAACAAAATGCCCGTCAATTCAAGTTACGGGCCGTTTGTAGTGCAGGCAAAAGTACAGAGAAAGGGTAAACAAATATAAAATAACAATAGAAACAAACATAGCATGAAATAGATATAACAGAGCTGGATAACAAACCAAACATGAATCAGGAACAAAATCAAGTAACATGATATACTACCAGGGTACAGGTAACATGTATCATGTGTCGAGCAAGCAGGTAAACAGGTATTCAGGTATACAGGTATACAAATAGCAGGTACTGGTAAACAGGTAACAGATGATCAGGTGAACAGGTGTCAAGTAGCATGTACAGGTATCATGTAACTGGTAAACAGGTTATGTCAAGTCTTGTATTATTACTATCTAGGTAGCACTTCATGCATCCCAAACTTTTACCATAAGGTCGTGTACTCAGGGATCAGAAAAAATAAGAACAGAAACAGATAGAAACTAGTGGTCCTCTTCTGTGTACACCTTCCTATAAGGAAGTGTGCAGTTTGGTAATCAGGTAAACAGGTACAGGTAGAACCTAGTGGTCCTCTTCCGAATACACCTTCCTATAGGAAAGTATGCAATCGGGTAATCAGGTAAACATGATCGTGTATCATGTAGTCATGAACAAGTAACAGGTGGGAAACACGGCTCCCTTCTAAGTACACATTTCTATATTTTCGACTACTAGATCTTTTCCTTAACCCTGGTTTGGTTATTTGTTATTATTATCACACAGACATATATGTGTCACAAATAGGGAAAGAATAATATGGCACAAACAAGTAACAGGTTCAGGTGTAAAAATAAACATGTACAGATGAAAAACAACACATAAAAGGATAGAACAACAAAAATTCTAGTTTAGGACACCAAGACAGTACTGCACTAAATCTGAAATTCTCGTTGCTACAAATATGCAAACCTTGATCTGTCAATGAATCAGAAAAATAGACTCTCAGCCGAATCCAACAAGTATATATAAGTCATATAGTATTTCACAAAAACATAGTTCAAAACAGATTTGTATCCAGAAAATATGTTCAGCTAGAAATAAGAAGTTTGTATTCAAGAACAGGAAAACAGCATAAAATCTTACTGTTTAAATCCAAGAAAAATCTGGGGTATTCCCTAGTATGTTTAGTATTAGAAAATAAAGTTTTATAATTTTCCAACATAGATAGAATAGTCAAGAAAAATCAGAAAGCAGCAAGATACAGTAGTTTTGTAAATCTGGAATCATAAACACAGCAGTATTAAAACAACAATATCTTACAAAATATAAATCAAAATCCAGATTCGTCAAAAGGGTGATAAAATATATACAGTAGGCTACAATTCATATTCGCAAAGTTTTCGTAGACAGCAAATAGAAATTAGTCGAAATTATGTATCTTTACTGAACAGTATGAAAATTCTGCATTTATAGTAGTTATTTGCAAGCGTAGAATAGTTTATAAAATTCATTAATTAAATACACAAGAATTAGGGGTTAATCCCAATCAGGTCTAGATAAAATTAGCAAAATATTGGGCAAAAATATTAGCTTTATCATCAGTAGAAAAATAAATAGTCATACAGAATTCATATAAAACTGGATGTGGAATCTTAAACACATCTGTAATAAAATAGTCATAACTCGCATCTTATAAATCGAAACTGAGATCTGTTAGAAAATCTGGAAAGTAGAAAGAATTCTCTATAATTCATATTCAAAAATAATTTTTATATACTCACCTCAGTAGGGTTTAAAATACTAATAAAAAATGGGAAATCAACAAAATGGAAAATATCCTTCATGCACAAAATCAACTAGTTCATATGAAACTCATCCAAAACATAACCAAACAATAAATAGGGTATACTAGATGTCCAAACAACATGTTATAGGGTATTTAGCATGTCTACGACAAGTATACTACAACTAACACAACCAAGCACAAGATATCATACGAACAATATGCATGTATACAACAAGAAGTGGTCATCTCTAAGTTATTTCATGTCAGGTGTGTAATGAGGCAACTACGGGAGGTTCAACACAATAGAGACAATATATAACAGGGTTTTCACACAAGAATTGTTTCTATATCACAACCGCACTGCAGGCGTTATTTAGTACTTGTATTACACAAAGAAAAGAATACAAGTTACTTGCCTGAGAGATGACAGAAATGACGAAGCAAGAACAAGAATAACAGGAACGAATTCCCGGGCACAAACACAAACACGAGCAAAGCGAACACGAACAAGATCACGAACAAGATGAATAACCGATCGCAAATAAGATGAAGACGATTGAGATCACGAACACAATCGGACGGCTAGATCCAAGAGATCAAAATCAAGATGATCGTATCAGATCGAACGGTCTAGATCAAGACTGATCGGATGACCAAGATGATCAAGATCGGATGGCCAGAATTCAAAGTGATCAAAATCCATTTGATCAAACAGCAAATGTTGTGGCTCTGGTTTGGCTCCGATGGTGGCCGGTGGTGATCAAGATGATGCTGACGGCGACACAGGAAGGAGGCACAGTTTGCTGGTTGCGCTATCGATGATGGTCCGAGCAGGAGGTCGCGACACAGGGAGGACGGGTGCTGCTAGGCTGGCACTGCTACTGACGTGGATGGCTGATGCTGGCATTGCGGTGAAGGTGGCACAGCACAGGAGGCGAGTCGGGATCTAGTGCTTGGATGCAGTCGTGGCGAGGTGGGGGTCATGACAGGGAGGCGCTGCAGGTTGAGGAGAGGCGACAAGAGGAGAAGAGGAGACGGGGGAGAGGTCGCAGAGGTGCGACGAGGGCTTGAGGAAGATGGATGGGTTGCTCTGTTTTTGGGGAAGAAATAGAGGAGAGGATGATCAGGAGAGGTGAGCAGGGGGGCCGATGGTCAACGAGGAGTAAGAGGATGACGAGGCTTCGACGACGACGATCGGGGGGGCACTGGGTGGAAGGGGGAGGCAGAGATGAGTGTGAGAGAGAGACAGGAGTAGGGTTGAGAAGGAGGGGGCGGCTAGGTATAGGAGGTGAACAGGGTTGAGAACATGGGTATATATCTATACTATTATTAAGCAAAGCCTCATTTTTGCGGCTTTTTACTATCATGCCCTCATAAACATAATACACCTAAAAAATAATGTAGAGTTAAATCTGTCAAAATTTACCCCTGATCCCGAAGGTCATAATCGTAATTTTCACTCAAATCAAACTCTCTCTCTCTCTCTCTCTCTCAAAAAAAAATCCCCTCTCCCGTCGATTCCTCTCTCTCTCTCAAAATCCCCACCGCCCTCAAAATCTAGAACAATCTAATCCCTTCTCTCTCCTCTTTCTCTCTCTAGCAACGGCGAAACCAACCTCCATCTTCTCCCTCGCCGCGGCCGCCGCGGTCGCCCACTTCGAAAGCTTCGACGACGATGAACTCGACGACGACTACGAATGCTCCTTCCCCCTCCCCCAAACCCCTTCCTCAATCTCAACCCTCACCGCCGAATATCCTTCCTAATAAAAATGTTTGGGTTCCTGAACCAGCATTTCAAGAACCATCAAGATCTCTTAAAAACCCACTCCCTCTCTTCTCAACTCAACTCCGAATGCTCCCATTTAGAGTGGTACATCGCCAACCTCTTCTCCAAGCTCTCCATTGCTTCATCAGAATGGACCTCTAACTCTGCCCATGCCCGAATCCTATTGCGTCCTGGTTTGTTTCATCCCATAAAATCTAATCTTTTTATAAAAAAAATTATGATTCATCACTTTATGTTTGTTTGATGGATTTTTGTTTGGTGGGTTTTCAGATGGGTTTGGGTGTATGGGCTATGAAAAAAGAGGGAATTTGGATGTAGCAGAATTGCATTTGCTCGCAAAAGAGGTTGCTCGAATTGAAACCATTCGTCTATATGCAGGTAAATTCAACTTCCAAATGTTGTATTTGCCACCAAATTGATTCAAGTTTTGGCCCCATTGAGGAATTAGGGAGTTACCCATCTTTGTTGTTTTGATTGATATTTGTAGTCGTTTATTGTTGTTGGGCTTGGTATTTAATTGTAACTTTCATTTTCAAATTGCTACGAAAGAGTTTGCATCTGTTAGTTTTGTTCAACTTTTTAAGTCTGAACTTTAGTACAAGAAGAATTTTGAATGATGGGAGCATTCCTAGGTCATTATAATTTTCAGTTTATTAAGAAGTCCCATTGTATAACATCTATGTTTCATGAAGTTTTTTGTGCAGAAAACATCATCATTATTTGGTGCAAAAGTTTACAATTATTGCAATCCAATTTTCTTTAATTGAAGGACTACAAAATCAGATTATTGTCAAATTCCTAATTTTTTTGGTCCAATGCAATGATCACATGATTTCTTTGATATCATTTTTGAAACATCTTATATGCAAGAAAAATCACACTCTATCTGGATAGGCTTGGTTATCTATCTCATTGTTTGCTTTATCTAATTCCATATACTAAGTTATAATTAGTTGACCGGTGGTGGTGGTTAAATTGTTTAACTTTCACTTTCAAATTGCTACGAAAGAGTTTGCAGCTGTTAGTTTTATTGAACCTTTTAAGTCTGAACTTTAGTACCAGAAGGATTTATGAACGAAGGGAGCATTCCTAGGTCATTATAATTTTCAGTTTATTAAGAAGTCCCATTGTATAGCATCTATGTTTCATGAAGTTCTTTGTGCAGAAAACATCATCATTATTTGGCGCAAAAGTTGATAATTATTGCAATCCAATTTTCTTTAATTGAAGGACTACAAAATCAGATTATTGTGAGATTCCTAATTTTTTGGTCCAATGCAATGATCACATGATTTCTTTGACATCATTGTATAGCATCTATATTTCTCTTTCTATTAAAGATCTTAGGATTAACATTTTTGTTAGGGTAATGAGCTAGCTATATTGCTTTTTTGATTTGTTTTTTTTTGTTTTACCAGTTGAGTTCTTAGTCATTGATGAAGCTGCACAGTTGAAGGAGTGTGAGTCACTGATTCCTCTACAGCTCTTTGGTTTAAGACATGTTCTCATCGGGGATGAGTGCCAACTGCCCACAATGGTGAAAAGCAAGGTCTGGAAGAAAACGCTGACTGCTTCTTTTTTTGATAATCAACATGCATATTATGTTTTATCCATAAAATTCATTTATTTCTCAGGTTTCATTAGATTCAATGTTCGGTAGGAGTCTTTTTGAAAGGCTGAGTTCTTTAGGCCATAAGACGCACCTTCTAAATATTCAATATCGAATGCATCCCTCAATAAGTATTTTTCCTAATGGCAACTTCTACGATAAAAAAATTGCAGATGCTCCGAATGTACTTCAAAAGACACATGAAGTGCGCTATCTTTCAGGCCCCATGTATGGTCCATATTCATTTATAAACATCGAATATGGTGAAGGAAGTTCTGATGATATTGCGCATAGCCGGAAAAATGTGGTTGAAGTAGCTGTTATACTGCAAATTCTGAGAAGCCTGTATAGTGGTATGTTTCCTTGATCCTCACATATATTTTCCAGATAAGATTTTTAGCTCCCTGATTGTATGAATTTAGTAATCTATGGTCATATTTATGCTGGGTGTCTTCAATACATGTAGAGCTTTAACGTGCTATTCTACTACTTGCGGTCTCTGTTCTTAATATAGGTTGCAAAGTTTCTGCAAATATCAGCTGCTTCTTCTTCTCTTAACATGCAGATGCATATGCATATGCAGGGGACAACAAAATTTACTTCCTGCTTAATTCTGACTGTCTCCATATATCACTTTGATTGGCACTGGTTATCAACCATGTCTAAGGCACTCATTCATTCTCTATACAAACATCTTTACAGATCATATCTTTTTTAGTTCCAGTTCACTTGATTGTATCTTTTATATATATATATATATATATATATATATATATATATATATATCTGTCATTTTAGTCATAAAAAAACAGGAATTTGGGACTAAATCAGAAAGGGTTTTGATGATTCTTTCGACATTCAAATTTAAAATGTTTTCGATTGTATAATTAATCATTTAAGCCAGTCTTATGCTACTACGTATCTAACCTTAATGATGCTAGCAGCAGAGGAAAGAAGAGGAGGGGGGAATAATAGATCATGATGAATCATGTTACTAATATTTAGTATTTGTCTACCTAATAATTGGGGGATGCACTGCTGATTCCTCTTGGTTGTTTGAGGTTACATGTCATTAACAATAACACATTTCCAAACATGTTTTTAAAAGTTTGGCTATTTCTTTTGTTATACGATATACAAATTCATTTAATTTAATGACTAAACTTTTTTATAGACGTGCATCGCACGTGCATTATACTAGTAAGGGGTAGGGGGATGAGTAATAGCGGCTGGTTAATAGAATAGGGGAGGGGGTATTTAAATCTATGCAGGGTAGGTTTTTAGGGTTAGAAGGTATATGCGGGTATTTGGGTAAACAGGTATAGAATTTAGGTGGTATAAACGGGTAGGGTTTTAGGGTATGCGTTTAAATCCAATAAGGGGTAGGAAAAATATAAATAAAATAGCATTTTTAATATAAAATCAAAAGGTAATAACAATAAAAATAATAATACTAATAGTCGTAAAAATAATAATGATAATAATAATAGCAAAAACAATAATAATAATAATAATAGCAAGAATAATAGGTTTAGTATTACAATATAAAAATTCATTGGAAAAATAGCTACAATTAAAACTATCGATCATAAATAAACTTTAATAGGAAATCCAAAAACAAATTTTAACAAAAAGAGTTTAAGAGCAGAAAAATAACTTTACAAAATTTGAAATACCAAAAATATACAGAAAATATGTATTTACGAAAACAGGGGTTATAGTTACAGCGTATGAATGATGTATACATCATTCGCTGGGCCTTAGATACGTGCCCGTAATTCCGTATTTTGGGAAGCGGGGCATGACATACAAACGATGAGATACCGAAGGAACTTGATCATCGGACTTTTTAGATGGCCATAATGGAATTGCTACCACTATTGCTCTACTTTTATGTCTCTACTGGTTGTAGCGAACTGTTTATTGCATTGTATATTCTCTGGCATTTTGACCCAAAGTTCTTGTATTTCAGGTATTGATTATTGATTTTATTATTGTTCATGTGATTATTATTATTACCAGTGTTCTTGAGCTTACTAGTATTGTACAGCTTATTAATGATATGAGTTGGTAGACTTATATTATTTGTTGGGCCTTAGTTGCGTACACATACTTCTGTATTTTGGGGAGCGGGGTGTGACACATTCCTTCATTAAGAAATAAAATAGTTTTCTCTTTCATTACATCTGATCCAGTAATGATGATCCCGAATAGTCAATTATGAGTCTCGCGTACAGACTCACTGCACTTGACTTTGTCTACCAATGACAGCCGAATTAAATTCAACACGTTTAAACAAATCTCACCCCACTTTTCTTGGGCCATGTCGATTGGCTTCCCTTTATCTTTTTCTAGGGCAAGATGTAAGCCCTTTTGAACCAATACGTCGTACATGTCCACATTCTGGAGATTGAAGTTGATCTTACTATCAAACTGCTTGATCTTCGTAAAACTATGGTCTATCATCTTCATCAAGGAATTTGAGCAACCCTCGCTTTGATAGTAGTTTGTAGAGTAAATTATACTAAGCATCATAAGTTTTTAGTCGTTGAGATATGAAACAACCAATCACAACGAATAACCATGCAACGTAGATCACACCAAAAACAAAATCACACATTTGTCCCAGTACAGTGAACCTAATTTGGGTTAGAAATAACCAAGATATTATTTAACTAGAGACGACCCAAGAGTTACAATACTCCTACCAAGAATTTATCCATATCTCAAGCCTCAATAGAAGATATTCTGCTGTTTACAATAAAAACTATCATATGAAGTACTCTCTTACAATTATTTATAGACATTTAGAACACCCTAGGTTGTAGTTTTGGTCTTTCACTGTCCGATAAATCATGAAGAGAAAACCATGCAATGAGAGCCGTACGATATAACTCAGAGAACAAACTTGGGCTTAATAAAATCCTAAAGATCCGGCCCATCTGCCTGTTGTCTGCCGTTATTGGTCGATGGCATAAAGTGGCAGTCTACTTCTTTAATGTCTAGTGCAAATAGAGAGCTCTCGACTAGGTTGTTGTGGTCAACTGCTATAATAGTAGTCGACTGTCATTGCGTTCGATTGCTAAAACCGTAGTCAACTCTCATCTTCCAGGCAACCAATCCAACACCCCTTTTGCCTCCATCTTCATCGCTTCAAAACTCTCATCGATTCGCTCTTTTCTCTTCAGATCGAACTTGGTATGCAAGACATGAACCCTAACACCGCAAGTATCTCATAATAAACATGAAACAAGTTCCTTGGATTAAAGAGAGCAAAGATGCTATTACTTTAGTTGAAGGTTACAAGCTTCTAAACTATAAGGAATCCACGTTTGAGGAAATTCCTACCCTCTGATTTTCGATGCTAAGGTATCAGCTTCTTCAGTCCTCTTCTTCCCAGCCTCAATATGATCTTTGAGAGACGCCCAACTGAAGATGCTAAGGTATTAGCTTCTTCAATTCTCTTCTTCCAAGCCTCAATATGATCTCTGGGGGTCACTAGTTGGTGGCGGTAGAGAGTCATAAAAAAGGAAGAATAGTGGAGCTAAATAAATCCTTTTTGGATACTGCTAAGTCGAAAATTCATTTATCTTTAATAGGGTTCCATCACCGTTCAAAATAAGTTCTTCGGGTCTTCATTGTTAGATCATAGTCATCATTGAGGATAAAAGCTCAGTCCACTGCATAGTTGTGGTGGCTGCAAGCAGTGGTGGAGCCTGGATTGGTGCATAAGAGGGGCATTTTTTTTTTTTTTTTAATCATTGTTGGGTACCATTCCTCGAACTAAGTGTCCTAGAATGGAAATTGTTAACTTCAACCAATGTGCCAAGGGTGAGATGGTACATTAGAGGTGCAAGTACAGTGACAAATTCGAAAAATAAAATAAAATTATTTGCTTGAACATCCAAAGCATTACATTGATAATAACTATGTCTATTGGCGCTTCACCAGTCACGACAGTGCGTATATCAGCGGGTGTCTTCTTGGTTCCACCTAATGTATGGTCGGGAGACTGATGTTATGAGTATTTTGTCCCATCCCCTAGGGTTTGTTGGGGGTCTATGTTTGTTTTCTTGCATTTACTTTCGGCATTGTACTTTGGTTTTGTATTGCTGTTTTCCTCCGGTACGTCGGGGTTGTTTTATTAACTACTTATTAATGAAACAGGGTTGCCTTATTCCACCTTTTCCACAAAAAAAAAAAAAAAAAACTATGTCTATTGGTACCGACGGTTTTCATGTTCTGAAAATATTGCATGATTGTTGCATTATAAATGTTGCAAAATATATTATTCTCAATGTTATTAATCAAACTATTAGTCATCCGTTGATCCTCCATTAGATTTCATAGTTTACCTTCTACTATTGTTGTAGAAGAGCACACCCTCTCGACTATAACTGTGACAACTAGTAATAATAAAGGCAAAGTGATAAGCTATAAACTAGAGTACACAATATCTTTTCTTTCGTCCACCATTTTTCTGCAAGATCACTAATTTTTTTTTAACTGTAGCTATAATAAGCTAATAAACTATAGTCAATAGGGTACTCAAAGTAACTTTAGGGTTTTTTTTTTTTTCATTTTCTTTAGCCCAGTAACTCTAATTAAATACACAAAATATATATATATATATATATATATGGGTTTGAATAGGAATAAGAGGGCAACCTATATTCTAAAAGAGAGGTAAAGACTTTATATAATTTCTCTTGATAATGCTGTAGTCGCTGCTTTTGTTTTACTGTGCTCCACATCACCAACAAACTCATTGTAACCAATTTATTGCAAAAGAAAATAAATCCATAAAAATATATATTTTCTTTTTGAGGAGAGGGAATTTGAAAATAATTGAAACAAAACCCTAAAGACGATTCAGTAGTTCCTATGCTTATTGATGTTGTTGATTTAGAGGTGGGAGCAACATATGTGAGTTCTTATTATTTGTAGAGGAAGAGACAGATCTCAACCACAGATCCGGATCTGAGATGAGGATTTGGTTAGGAGCAGGATAGGGGGTACTGCTTATAGCTGACCGCCCCGAGTACTTGCAAAATGCCTAGAGACACTGGGGGTGTTCTCGACGACAGGTCCTTTAACGATCTAGTCAGTCACTGGGAAAAAAGTGGAGCTACGGTTTCAAAGGGGAAAAAGTCATTACCTTGTAAAAGGGGGAGGGGGTATGGTATTTATAAGCAGAGAAAGTGGGTACCCTAACCTTAATGGGATGGGTTGACTCGTTTCTCTGTGGGCCTGAACCAGCAGAATGCCCATTGGGTCCTCAGGCCTGATGATCTGAGATGAGCGGGTTTTGAGGGGATCAAACGGATTTGATCGCGTTGGATTATTTACCCACATCATAGGTCCCCCACACCTGGAGGGTTGTATGTACCAGCCGTCGAGGAGTAGCCAAATCTCGTGAGAAAATCAGCCGTTAGAGCGCTCAAGAATAGAGCAAAAGACCATACGAGGGGCAAAATGGAGACGAGGCCGAGTGGTGTGACACCGAGCCCCGACCCTCCAATCTTTGACAATCGGGGTGGGACGCTTGGGGCCGAGGGTCGAGCCTGATCGACGTGCGAGAGAGCCATTAGCTAACTCGAAGTGCATGCAGAACATCGAGTGTCGAGCATCGATCGTCGACTGTGTTGGGCTGAGAAAGCCAGTAGCCAGCTCGAGGTTCACGTTGAGCATCGAGCGTGATAGGGTTACGAGGAAGCCAGTATCTAGCTCGAGGTTCATGCCGAGCGTCGAGCGTGAACAGCTTCTGAGGAAGCCAATAGCTAACTCGAGGTTCATGCCGATCGTCGAACGTGATAGGCTTTTGAAAAAGCCAGTAGGTAGCTCGAGGTTCATGCCAAGCGTCGAGCGCAATTGGCTTGAGAAAGCAAGTACCTAGCTCGAGGTTCATGCCGAGCATCGAGCATAATAGGCTTGTGAGAAAGCCAGTAGGCAGCTCAAGGTTCAAGCCGAATATCGAGGGTGATAGACTTGTGAGAAAGCCAATAGCCAACTCGAGGTTCATGCTGAGCGTCGAGCGTGATAGGCTTGTGAGGAAACTAGTAGCCAGCTCTAGGTTCATGCCGGCATCGAGCGTGATAGGCTTGCGAGAAAGCCAATAGCGAGCTCGAGGTTCATGCTGAGCGTCGAGCGTGATAGGCTGGTGAGGAAGCCAGTAGCTATCTCGAGGTTCACGCCAAGTGTAATACCCCGAATTTCAAAACAGACTGAATTCGAAGTTCCATAGGATTTTTACACATGTTCTCGTACAATTTTACAAGAAAATTAAAGCTTTTTTTTACATCAGAGTTACATTTACAATACATTTGTACAGCGGAAGCAATTTTACAATAATTACATGAATAAAATGTACAACTCTTGAAATCATTCCTTAGGAAGCATGCAATACTTTAAATCTTACCAATCACTTTGTCCTGCATAGAAATTGTGGGTACGTCAGTTCATTCAACTGAGGCTAGGATATAATACGTCAATTTTCACTTACTTGGAAAACACAAACTTGTCACAAACAGAACTACGGGGACTACTCTATAGATGTCGTGTTGTGCTGTGCACTTAGTCCTTAATACAGTTGTTTATATTACATGACACTAATGCGCACTTGTTCGAATTCTATGCATCCCATACTACATAGGTCCGAGGGCAAGCCCTTAATCGTATTTCATCTTGTAAGGTTCAGTCCATCGCCATGACTTAAACTACTACGATTACTACGGTAAGTATCCTAGATATTCTATGAATTATGAGCCCATGCCCAGACAGTCTGGAAGGAAATCCCACACACTGACATGACGCATCATACAGGTAATCTATGGACAATTCAGCCTCGGTCATGGAACGATGGCACCACCCATAGTCACCAAACACCCCACAAGCGTCGCCACTGGGACGATAATTTCAGAGTAGTGCTTACGCCATGACATGACGCATCAAGCAGGCAGTCTGTGAATCACTCTCACACCGCCAATCTGATTGCCCTCTTACTCGTGTTTTTCTCTTACTTTCGTCACATCACCACTATGTGTCTAGTCCTTAATTATTTGAATCATGAATAAAATCAACCCCTGGAGTTAGCTCTTTCCTCTATACTGGTCTTAACCATCAATCAACAATATGACCCAAACTTGGTCTTTCATATCAATAGTTCATCTCAAAAATAATTTATTCAATTGCCGGTAATAGGACATAGCTACCCTGTACTTCAAAATCTCATTTCATGTTCATAAGTTGAGTATTCACACTCACCAATTTTCCTCATAAGTTATCATGATTCTTCTCATTTCAATTCATGCACAATTTTTCACAATAAAGAGACATGATTATTCCATTTTTCACAATTTCTCAAATTACAAATCTAATCTCACAATTATTTCTTTGCAGTCATAAGACTAAAATCTCATTTATTTAAACCAAGCGAATTATTCACAGTTGCATCAAGTAATGAATTCCTTAAAAAAAACTTTGCACAATAATTCTTAAAAGAGACTAATTATTGCTTTGTTTATCTCATAAAAGTACTCTTATAATTCCCCTAACTCGGTATATAATTCTCAATTAAGCTATAGAAATTTTCCATGAGATCTAATTAAATTCAGGATAATTATAACAATTTTTATGAATTTATTTCACTTAAAAACCATTTTAAAAAAGTATCAATTTCCCAGAAAAATTGAAATTCAAAAACCTTGGCTGAAGCCAGGTTTCGAACCGCGCACACACACACAGCCGCTGTGCTACAGTAACGTTACTGTGGTGCAGCTGCTGACCAGAAAGGCCAACAGCGCAGATCGATGGAAGGGGCACTTATAATCCATTTATACTTTAGGGCTCGGTATTGTATTAATTTCACAAATGGAAAAATAAAGAGTCTATACAGAGACTCGAACTCATGACCTCTTGCTACAGTGACGTTTTTATTTTGCACCCACTGACCAAAATAGACAGTGTGACTAACCCGTAGAGAAAATAATCACAAATAGTTTTGTATCTGACTATAGCAATTCTAGTTCATAAAAATAACCCATTTCCATCAAAATATGATTTGTTCCTCTAGAAGCATAAAATTTTCCTGACTGGATTTCCTTGGAATTTATACAGTAACTTAAGATTTTAAAAACCATTTAACTCTCATTTTTCATATAAAAGACTATTCTTTTATTTGTACAAAAATGGTCACAAAAAGCTTTATGTCATCTTAATTTGTCTCTTTTCAAAGGGAAAATTCTAATTTGATAATTCTCAAATGGGTTACTTTTTATTAAACTAATAATTTCCTCATTTTCTTCTTTTATTAATAAAAATCCAATCTTTCTCTTAACTTAGTCCTAATTACAAAAATGTTCATTTTTGTTTCTTTCCAACAAAACAACATGTGAATTTGGGAATTTTGTATCAGTCTTACTAACAATAAACATGTATGATTTGTTAATCAATTTACTTTCATAGCATGGAGATTTCTCATAGTTCACATCTTATAAACAACACATTTCTTCATATTGCATTTTTTTCCCCACATACATGAGCATTTCAACATAGAGATTCATATTTTCTTAATTAACAAACAAGTATATTATCAAGTTATCACAACAATATTTCTATTCACATCATTCAATCAATTTTACTACTTATTTCATGTAATTCCACATGGGTTCATTTTCTTCTTAAACATGGTACTAACATAAAGCAATATTTCCTTTTCTTGTTTATTCTAACATGATCACAAACATAAACCTAGTATGGTAACTAGTTAGAAGTTGGAGAAAATTATCCACCTTTATTGGAGAGAAAACAACAAGAACTCTTAAAAGATCTCCTAGAATGAACAAAGGAAGCCTTCTCTTCCTAGATCGAGCCACCAATTGACTTCTCCTCCTTGCTTGTATGGAACCCGAGCCCTCTCCCTTGCCTTTTGAAGTATGCCGGCCACCTCCTAGGATGAGCACACACCCCAACTAGCACTCAATCTTTTTAACTCACAACACTCCTAATATTTTACTCACAATTTTGCCTTTTTTTTCAATTCCTTTTCAATTGTAAATGTGAGTGAGTGAGGGGGGGGGGGGGGGGGGGGGGGGGTATTTATACTAATTTGGAGTGCAAATGGAAGACTATGATTAATCCAACTAGTTAAGGATCAAAGGCCAAGATGAATTAGGGAGTTGTAGCAACTATCCATGATGGAGCAACCACCTCCCCACTTCACCCATCTCTCCCTCTCTCTTTGCACAATCCGCCCTATCCCATAGGTGCACTTGCACGTGCTATTGCAATGCACATGCAAACTAGTACCCCCTACCAAAAGTTTGTTCATGTGTTTTTATTAATTGTTTACTAAATTGGTCTACACTACTAGTTAGGCTAATTAAAAGAGGAATTAAATTAAATGGGCTCACTAATGGGCCAAATGACCATGAGCTCTAGTAAATTTATTAATTAATTAATTATAGTCGGCTAGAAAAAGATAATTAGGCCTAGGATTTAATTAGGCTTTTAAAAATAGGCTTTTTAGAAAATAAAGAGAATAATTACTTGTTCATGCTATAAAGAAATATTTTTCTAGAAAAATATTGCATATGAAATTATACGTGCAAAACACGTAAAATCACAAACTTTTATAAATAAAATTCAGGATGTTACAACACTCCTTCCTTAGAATAGTTCCGTCCCCGGAACTACATTTAAAGAGTGAGAAAACAAAAATACAACAAGAATATAAGAAAAGAAAAGAAAAGAAAAGAAGATACAAATCAAACAAAGAGCTCAGGATGATCTTCCATCATCCTTTCTTCAGATTCCCAACTAGCCTATTCAACCAACTAGTTTTTCCAGACTACTTTGACCATCGGTATCGTCTTGTTCCTCAAGACTTTCTCCCGACGATCGACAATCTCAACTGGAAGCTCAATGTAACTAAGATCCAACTACAAACCCCCCAGCACTTTAGGCAAATGATGACTCGGATCTGGAATATACCCTCTCAGCATAGACACATGGAAGACATTGTGCACCTAAGACAACTCTTCTGGCAATTCCAACTGGTAAGCAGTTTTCCTAATCTGCTTCAATATCTTGTACGGGCCTATGAACCTTGGGTCTAACTTTCCACCTCTGCCGAAGCAAATCACACCCTTACTAGGTGAAACCTTCAGAAAGACAAAGTCACAAACCTCAAACTCAAGGTCCCTCCTCCGGTTGTCTGCATAGCTCTTCTGCCTACTCTGAGCATCCACCAACCTCTTCCTGATTAGATTGATCTTTTCAGGGGTCTGCTGCACAATCTCAGACCCAAACATCTGCCTTTCCCCAATTTGAACCAACAAATAAGTGTTCTGCACTTCCTGCGATACAGAGCTTCGTACGGCGTCATCCCGATACTAGTCTGAAAACTATTGTTGTAGGCAAACTCTACCAGAGCTAGATGCCTTTCCCAACTGCCTCCAAAATCTAGAACATAACTCCGAAGCATAACCTCAGGAATACGGTTGATTCTCTCGGTCTGCCTATGGGTCTGAGGATGAAAAACAGTGCTGAAATCCATCTTGGTACCCAGAGCTGTCTGAAGACTTCTCCAGAAATCCGAAGTAAATCACGCATCTCGTTCAGATACAATGGTTAACGGAACACCATGAAGCCTGAAAATCTCCCTAACATACAACTCGGCCAACTTTTCCATAGACGAAGTGAGTTTCATCGCCAAGAAGTGAGCGGACTTGGTTAGTCGATCGACTATGACCAAAATTGCATCATTGCCCTTTGAAATCTTGGGCAATCCCGTGATGAAATCCATGCTGATGTTATCCCACTTCCATTCTAGAATAGGTAACAGTTGCAATAAACCTTCGGGCTTCTGATTCTCGGCTTTGACCTGCTAATATAACTCACACTTCGCCACAAACTCGGCCACATCCTGCTTCAAACCTGACTACCAGAAATATTGCTTGATCTTCTTATACATCTTGGTACTCCCAGGATGTACAGACAAAAGGGTAGCATGTGTCTCTTGAAGAATGCTCTCTCGCAATTCTGCTGAATCCGGAACACATAGCCTCTCTCCAAACCACAACACTTCATCCCTGATTTGAAACTCTGACAACTTGCTAGCACCAACCTGTTCCTTCATCTTCTGAATCTCTGCATTTTCCTTCTGACTTGCGATAATCCTTTCATTCAGCGTTGGTTGGAGCCTCAACTGAGCTAAAGATGATTCCAAGCCTTGTAGACAAACTTCAATACCAGCCCGATTCAACTCCTCTACAAGTTGCCTCTGAGTTGTAATCAAACTTGCCAGAATGGTCTTGCGGCTATGTGCATCAGAAACAACATTAGCCTTCCCAAGATGGTACTTAATCTCTGGATGAATGTCCTCAAGTACTTCCAGCCATCTCTGTTGCCTCAAATTCAGGTCCTTCTGTTGATAGATGTATTTCAAGCTTTTATGGTCAGTGTACATATTCAGCTTCTCACCATACACGTAATGTCTCCATTGCTTTAAGACGAAGATAATCGCAGCCAACTCTAGATCATGAGTCGGATAATTCTTCTCATGCGGTCTTAGTTGCCTAGACCCATAAGCGATCACTTTCCCTTCTTGCATTATGACACAACCAAGCCCACGATATGAAGCATCGCTGTAGACATCATACTCAATACCTGCTCTAGGAAAAGCTAAAATAGAAGCAGTAGTCAGCTTCTTTTTCAGCTCCTGAAAGCTTGCCTCGCACTGTTCAGTCCACTTAAAGTTCATATTCTTCTTGGTCAGACCAGTGAGTGGCACAACTATCTGAGTATAGCCCTGAATGAACCTCCTGTAGTATCCGGTTAGCCCAAGGAAACTTCTGATTTCCTTTATTGTAGTAGGCCTTGCCCAATCCTTCATCGCCTCTATTTTCTGCGGATAGTTGCCACTCCATCCTTAGAAAGGATGTGACCCAGGAATGCCACTTTAGATTTCCAAAAATCACGCTTGGACAACTTGGAATACAACGCATGCTCCTGGAGCTTCTTCAAAACTACCGCCAGATGCTCTGTGTGCTCCTCCTCCGACTTGGAGTACACAAGGCTATCGTCGATAAACACCACGACGAAAGAATCAATAAACGGCTTCAGAACTCTGTTCATCATATCCATGAAGATTGCAGGTCCATTCGTCACTCCAAACGGCATAACTAAGAATTCGTAATGCCCGTGTCGAGTTCTGAATGCAGTCTTATGCACATCTTCATCTTTCACTCAAACTTGATGGTATCCTGATCGAAGATCTATTTTGGAGAAAATAGCTGCTCCTTGTAGACGGTCGAACAGGTCGTCAATTCAGAGAATAGGATACTTGTTCTGAACAGTAACCTTATTCAGCTCTCGGTAATCGATGCACATCCTCATCGAACCATCATTCTTCTTTACCAACAGCACCGACGCTCCCCAAGGCAATGCACTCAGTTGAATAAAGCCTTTCTCCAACAGTTTCTCAATCTATCGTTTGATCTCATCCTGCTCCACAGGTGCCATCCTATACGGTGCCTTGGAAATGGGTGCACTCCCTGGCTGAATAGTGATGCTGAACTCTACATCACGATGCGGGGGTAACCCAGGCAAATATTCCAAGAATACAGTCGGGTAATCCCGAACCACTGGAATTCGCTATACCTGTACAAGAAACTCCTTCTTGCTGATAGCTGCCACCAGCCCTGAACATCTTTTCTTCCCTTAGAAAGTGACCTCAGGACCACATGGGGCCTTCATTGTTACTTCCTTTGTCTTGCATTCGATGCTTGCACTGTACACCGACATCCAATCAATGCCAATGATAACATCGACTCCCAAGACATTCAGCTCGATCAGATTAATCCTAAAAATTCTGTCTCCAATCTCGATCTCGCAGTCCGCATAGTACCGATCAGTGGTTAAAGTCTCCCATGATGGAGTAGCTACAACTAAGACCTTGCCTGGAAAGACTTTCGGTTCAACTCCCAAAACTTTAGCAAACTTAGGTGATACAAAAGTGTGAGAGGACCTAGTATCGAACAAAACAACAGCTTTCTTTCCATTCAAATAAAGTTCTCCTATTACATATCACACACTCGTTACATAATAGTTTACTAAAATAAAACCGGAAAAGATAACTACAAAAAAACACTTCTAAACATCCACCCTCATACCAGTGATGACGTGATCCATTTGATCAGCGTCAGCTTCAGTCAAGGCAAATACTTGCCCCTGCTGGTATGACTTCTTCCCGGCCTACTGAGTTGGTCCCTTACGGACGACATCTTGCATCTTAGGGCACTAGGATCGGTAATGACCTGTCTTCCCACAATTGTAACAAGTCACCACAGGAGGTCTCACCCATAAATTCTCGAGTCTCCCAGCCACATTGACAGCGTTCGCCCCAGTCGGTTTGAACCTTTGGGCCAGCGGCTGTCCTCTGACATTTTCAGCAACTGCGGGCCTCTTCCCAACTAGCCAATTGTTCCTCCAATTCTGAACAAATGGAACGGTTCCATATGCACCTCAGTGGCTGCAGCGCACTTGACCAACTTGTCAAACCTCCTGATACTGAGGGGTATCATCCTAGATCTCAGACTTGGCCTCAAACCATGCTCGAATTTTCGAGCCTTCTTTGCCTCATCCATTACCAGTTTGGGCGCATACCTTGATAGCTGAGTGAACCTTGTCTCATACTCCCTAACCGACATGCCACCTTGCTACAGCGCCAGAAATTCCATGGCCTTTTTCTCCTGGACGTCTGATGGAAAATAATGACTTTGGAATTCCAACAAGAATTCCTTCCGGCCAAGGACAATATCTCCCATCGTTCGCTTCATCAACTGCCACCATACAGCCACATTTTTCTCGAACTGCAGTGCAGCCAACTTTCCCTTGCTGCCCTCCGGAGTCTCTAAGACTTCGAAGATAGTCTCGATCTGTCGAATCCAATTGTCAACCACGTTAGGGTCTGACTTTCCCTCAAACACGGGTGGTTTCATCCATTTAAATATTCCACGAGTTTGATTGCTTCGGGTACTGGATTCACAGGCACCCTCCCTTGGTTCTGATTCATGGCAATGACATTGAGTGTCTGATAGACCCTCGCTAACTCCATTTCCCAGTCCATACATTCTCCGCTTCTAACTCTTCTTTCAGCCATATTCTGATGCAAAAGATCCATTTTTGAAGTAGAAAACATGAATTTAAATCAACTCTTCATTTAATTGAATTTCAAACTTTATATATTTGAATTTAAAATATTTCTGACATCAAATGAAAGCAGTAAGAAGACACAACATTCTAGTTCCTACGGTTGCTCTTGGCTTCTCGAAGCTCTTCCCGCAGTTCTGCCACTTCTTCCTTCAATACATCGTACATGTTTTTCCTCTTCTCGAGTTCCCAAACATGAAGACTGAGAGTGGCAATGCTCTCTTTGCACTTCGCTCACTGTGCCTGCAGCAGCTCCGCTCTCTCCCTTTAAGTCTCTATCTGCCTCTGAAGAGACACAATGAGACTACTCGGAACTTGTTCTTCCTCGTCGGAGGAATCATCGGAAGAATCCGGAGGTGGAGTGATCTCTCGGGACTCAGGCCATTCCTCTTCAAATTTTTTAGGATCTTCTTCGTCTGAATCAGCTTGTCCGGGGTAGTAATCCTCCTCAACTATGTGCCAGTCATCACCTCCAGTTAGGTTGAAATGGTCCGCCATCTTAGAGAAAGGAGAAGAAGAAGAAGCATAAATTATAGAGCAACACAAATGTAAGTGACTTACATTTAAATCTCGAGATTCAACACACGCTCTAATGTCCACTCTAGGGTGTCGTTCCTTATAAATTTGTACTACTTAGAAGCGTGGCTCTGATACCACTCTGTAACACCCCGAATTCCAAAACAGGCTGAATTCGAAGTTCCACAGGATCTTTACACTTCTCTTTGTACAATTTTACAAGGAAATTAAAACTTTTGTTACATCAGAGTTACATTTACAATACATTTGTATAGCAGAAGCAATTTTACAATAATTACATGAATAAAATGTACAACTCTTAAAATCATTCCTTAGGTAGCATGCAATACTTTAAATCTTGCCAATTACTTTATCCTGCATAGAAACTGTGGGCACGTCAGTTCATTCAACTGACGCTAAGATATAATACATCAATTTTCTCTTACTTGGAAAACACAAACTTGTCATAAAACATAACTACGGGGACTATCCTATAGATGTCGTGTTGTGTTGTGCACTTAATCCTTAATGTAGATGTTTAAATTATATGACACTAATGCGCACTTGTTTGAATTCTATGCATCCCATACTACATAGGTCCGAGGGCATGCCCTTAATTGTACTTCATCTTTTAGGGTTCAGTCCCTCGCCATGACTTAAACTACTACAGTAACTATGGTAAGTATCCTAGATATTCTATGAATTACGAGCCATGTCTAGACAGTTTGGAGGGGAATCCCACACACTGACATGACGCATCATGCAGGCAATCTATGGACAATTCAATCTCCGTCATGGAATGGTGGCACCACCTGTAGTCACCAAACACCCCACAAGCGTCGCCACCGGGACGACAATTGCAGAGTAGTGCTCACGCCATGACATGATGCATCAAGCAGGCAGTCTGTGAATCACTCTCACACCGCCAATCCGATGGCCCTCATACACGTGTTTTTCTCTTACTTTCGTCACATCACCACTATGTGTCTAGTCCTTAATTATTTGAATCATGAATAAAATCAACCCTCAACGTTAGCTCTTTGCTCTATACCGGTCTTAACCATCAATCAACAATATGACCGAAACTTGGTTTTTCATCTCAATAGTTCATCTCAAAAATAATTTATTCAATTGCCGGTAATAGGACTTTGCTACCCTCTAGTTCAAAATCTCGTTTCATGTCCATGAGGTGAGTATTCACACTCACCAATATTCCTCATAAGTTATCATGATTCTTTTCATTTCAATTCAGAGACAAGATTATTCCATTTTTCACAATTTCTCAAATTACAAATCTAATCTCACAATTATTTCTTTGCAGTCATCAGACTAAAATCTCATTTATTTAAACCAAGCGAATTATTCACATTTGCATCAAGCCATGAATTCCTTAAAAAAAAACTTCGCACAATAATTCTTAAAAGATACTAATTATTGCTTTGTTTATCTCATAAAAGTACTCTTATAATTCCTCTAAATCGGTCTATAATTCTCAATTAAGCTATAAATTTTTTCCATGAGATCTAATTAATTTCAGGATAATTATAACAATTTTTATGAATTTATTTCACTTAAAAACCATTTAAAAAAGTATCAATTTCCCCAAAAAAATAGAAATTCAAAAACCTTGGCCGAAGCCAGGTTTCGAACCGCACACACACACACACACAGTCGCTGTGCTACAGTAACGTTACTGTGGCGTAGCTGCTGACCAGAAAGGCCAACAGCACCGATCGATAGAAGGGGCACTTATAATCCATTTATACTTTAGGGCTCGGTATTGTATTAATTTCACAAATGGAAAAATAAAGAGTATATAGAGACTCGAACTCATGACCTCTTGCTACAGTGACGTTTTTATTTTGCATCCACTGACCCGAATGGAAAGAGTGACTAACCCGAAGAGAATAATCACAAATAGTTTTGTATCTGACTGTAGCAATTCTAGTTTATAAAAATAACCCATTTCCTTCAAAATACGATTTGTTCCTCTAGAAGCATAAAATTTTCCTGACTGAATTTCTTTGGAATTTATGGAGTAACTTAAGATTTTAAAAACCATTTAACTCTTATTTTTCATATAAAAGACTATTCTTTTATTTGTACAAAAATGGTCACAAAAAGCTTTATGTCCTCTTAATTTCTCTTTTCAAATGGAAAATTCTAATTTGATAATTCTCAAATGGGTTACTCTTTATTAAACTAATAATTTCTTCCTTTTCTTCTTTTATTAATAAAAATCCAATCTTTCTCTTAACTTAGTCCTAATTATAAAAATGTTCATTTTTCTTTCTTTCCAACAAAACAACAAGTAAATTTGGGAATTTTTGTATCAATCTTACTAACAATAAACATGTATGATTTGTTAATCAATTTACTTTCATAGCATGGAGATTTCTCATAGTTCACATCTTATAAACAACACATTTCTTCATATTGCATTTTTTCCCACATACATAAGCATTTCAACATAGAGATTCATATTTTCTTAATTAACAAACAAGTATATTATCAAGTTATCATAACAATATTTCTATTCACATCATTCAATCAATTTTACTACTTATTTCATGTAATTCCACATGGGTTAATTTTCTCCTTAAACATGGTACTAACATAAAGCAATATTTCCTTTTCTTATTTATTCTAACATGATCACAAACATAAACCTAGCATGGTAACTAGTTAAAACTTAAAAGTTGGAGAAAATTGCCCACCTTTAATGGAGAGAAAATAACAAGAACTCCTAAAAGATCTCATAGAATGAACAAAGGAAGCATTCTCCTCCTAGATTGAGCCACCAATTAACTTCTCCTCCTTTCTTGTATGGAACCCGAGCCCTCTCCCTTACTTTTTGAAGTATGCCGGCCACCTCCTAGGATGAGCACACACCCCAACTAGTACTCAATCTTTTAACTCACAACACTCCTAATCTTTTACTCAAAATTTTGCCTTTCTTTCTTTCTTTCTTTCTTTCTTTCTTTCTCTTTTCAATTCTTTTTCAAGTGTAAATGTTAGTGAGTAGGGGGGGGGGTGGGTTTATACCAATTTGGAGTGCAAATGGAAGGCTAGGATTAATCCAACTAATTAAGGATCAAAGACCAAGATGAATTAGGGAGTTGTAACAACTACCCATGATGGAGCAACCACCTCCCCACTTCACCCATCTCTTCCTCTCTCTTTGTACAATCCGGCCTATCCCATAGGTGCACTTGCACGTGCTAGTGCAATGCACATGCAAACTAGTACCCCCTACCACAAGTTTGTTCATGTGTTTTAATTAATTTTTTACTAAATTGGTCTACACTACAAGTTAGGCTAATTAAAAGAGTAATTAAATTAAATGGGTTCACTAATGGGCCAAATGACTGTGGGCTCTAGTAAATTAATTAATTAATTAATTATAGTGGGCTAGAAAGAGATAATTAGGCCTAGGATTTAATTAGGCTTTTAAAAATAGGCTTTTTAGAAAATAAAGAGAATAATTACTTGTTCATGATATAAAAAAATATTTTTCTAGAAAAAATGCATATGAAACTATATGTGCAAAACATGTAAAATCACAAACTCTTATAAATAAAATTCAGGATGTTACACCGAGTGTTGAGAGTAATTGGCTTGTGAGAACGCCAGTAGCCAGCTCGAAGTTCATGCCAAACGTCGAGATGATAGGCTTGTTAGGAAGCCAGTAGCTAACTTGAGGTTCATGCCGAGTGTCGAATGTGATAGGCTTATGTGGAAGCCTGTAGCTAGCTCGAGGTTCATGCCAAACGTCAAGCGTAATAGGGTTGAGAAAGCCAGTACGTAGCTCGAGGTTCATGCTGAGCGTCGAGCGTAATAGGCTTGTGAGAAAGCCAGTTGCCAGCTCGTGGTTCATGCCGAATGTCAAGCGTGATAGGCTTGTGAGGAAGCCAGTATATAGCTCGAGATTCATGCCGAGCATCGAGCATGATAGGCTTGTGAGGAAGCTAGTAGTTAGCTCGATGTTCATGCCGAGCGTCGAGCATAATAGGCATGAGGAAGCCAGTAGCCAGCTCGAGGTTCTTGCCGAGCGTCGAGCGTAATAGGCTTTTGAGAAAGCCAGTAGCCCGCTCGAGGTTCATACCGAACTTTGAGCTTCAGAGGCTTGAGGAAGCCAGTAGCGAGCTTGAGGTTCATGCGGAGCATCGAGCGTGATAGACTTGTGAGAAAGAAAGTAGCTAGCTTGAAGTTCATGTTGATCGTCGAGCTTGATAGGCTTGTGAGTAAGCCAGTAGCAAGCTCGAGGTTCATGCCGAGCGTCGAGTGTAATAGATTTGTGAGAAAGCAAGTAGCTAGATCAAGGTTCATGTCGAGCATTGAGCGTGATGGGCTTGTGAGAAAGCAAGTAGCTAGCTCGAGGTTCATGCCGAGTGTCGAGCATAATAGGCTTGTGAGAAAGCTAGTAGTCAGCTTTAAGTTCATGCCGAACGTCGAGTGTGATAGGCTTGAGGAAGCCAGTAGCTAGCTCGAGGTTCTCGCCGAGCATCGAGCGTGATAGGCTTGTGAGAAAGCCAGTAGCTAGCTCGAGGTTCATGCCGAGTGTCGAGAGTGATAGACTTGTAAGGAAGCCAATAGCTAGCTCGAGGTTCATTTCGAGCATCGAGCATAATAGGCTTGTGAGAAAGCTAATAGCTAGCTCGAGGTTCAATTCGAGTGTCGAGCGTGATAGGCTTGGGAGGAAGCTAGTAGCTAACTCAAAGTTCATGCAGAGCATCGATCGAGATACGCTTGTGAGGAAGCCAGTAGCTAGCTCGAGATTCATGTCGAGCGTCGAGCGTGATGGGCGTGAGGAAGCCAGTAGCTAGCTCGAGGTTCATGCCGAGCGTCGAGCGTGATAGGCCTGTGAGAACTTGGTGAAACTGGGGATTATAGTAAACACGTGGGTTGCACATGTGATGCTGACGTCATGGTTGTGGAAATCGACGCATTGAAATCTCATCCATCGTTAAATTTCGATGATTTAAATTGGGTGGCTGAGATTTTTTGAGGATATCGAGGCGTCAAAATTTGCTTATATAATCCTCACCCCCCCATTCTCCACTTTGCTTTCTCTGTCTCTCTAATTCGCAGAGCTTCTCTCTCCAGTAATCATTTACTGACCGGCGACCTGCTTTACGACATACTTTTCTGGCAATGATAACAGGTTAGTATTCTCAACATTATGTCGAGGGCTCAGTCCGGTTCCTCTGCATCTGTTTCCGGCCAAGGCGATGGTGATCGCCTTTCCAACTCCTCATCTTGGGGGAAGAGTGAGAAGGTCTATGAAGTCTAGTTGCTCTGCAGCCATAAGTCATAAACTGTTTGAAGTGGAGTCGAGCGACTCGGACGGAGAGGCAGCAATGGTTGATGAGGGTAACCTGCTCGAGGTGGAGGAGACTGGAGATATCGATCGAGATGCGGAGGATGTGGTTGGGAGAGTGTTTGGTGCAGACGAGGTTATGGAAGTTGGTCTGTTGGGTGGCCCCTCTAATCTTAAACCGTTGGCAATACCGTCCCCCTGAAGGCTCCTCGCGTTCGACAAAGGAGGATGAGGTGGATTTTCCAGACAATCCGCAATAGCTAGATGAGTTTGTCCCCAAACATGGGCTCGACATCCCTAACCTTTAGCAGCAGGGATCCATTAGGATGTATCCGGACGATGTTGAAGATTTGGTTCGGTATGGGGTGCAGCCTTCTTCGCCGAGTCGACTTAAGATACAGATGGACACAACAGACGGTCAATGACCTGTCGCTGATACAAGCAAACTATTTCATAGGGCTAGAGTTGGAGCTGATGGTTCCGAACCTTGGTATCTGCCGAACGGACGAGTTGGCCCTTGTAGCATGCTTCATGTGGACGGCTTCAACTTGGGGTTGCGGCTGATGCTGCACCCGTTTATCAAGAAGGTGTTGAATTGGGGGGATCTGAGTCGATGCAGTTCGGTCCAAACTCCTTGAAGTAGCTCGTGTGCTTCATGTTGCTTTGCGAGGAGAGGGGAGTGCCTTTGAAGCTTAAGTACTTCCGAGTCATACTAGGGGTCAGCTCATCAGTAGAGCGTGAGGGAATATACTACATATCACTTTGTCCCCTCAAGAAGGTGGTCTCTGGGCATCCGAACTCCATCAAAGGATTGATGGAGAAATACTTTGTTGTTTGGAATCTAGTGCCTTGGGAAATTCCTACGACTTGGAATTTTTACAAGCCGAATCACAAGCCTCCGAAGAGAAAAGACTTGACAGCAAAGGAGTGAGCTGATGTGGGTCGAATCATCTCTGGCAACAGCATCGACTGGCCGAATGTGACTGATTAGCACTTGGCCAGGATCGGACTGAGCCCCATTGATCCTTGTACATTTTTTGTTTCCTTTTTTGTTGAACTTTTTTCCTTCGTTCTTATGGTTCTTTTTCTTCTTTCACAGCAATGGATGATGCAGCCAGCGACACAGGGAAGGCTCTACTGGCAGAGTAGGCAAAGCATCGAAAGAGGTCCTCTCAGGGGGCTCCGAGGGGACTTCTGACCTGAAGTCTAAGAAGCTAAGGGCCCTTTCGGTCACCGGGACCCCAAGTGCTACGAAGGAGGCACCAAGTTTGAGTAACCTTAGGGTTACAGACGTTCTGAGGGGCTGCATCCCACCAGTCGACCACACGGATCAGGAGATCGTGGGCGAAGAGGTGCTCCGACCGTGGGTGCCTAACTGGGCAGTGAAGACTACCGATATGTTGATCGAAGGGTCGTTGGCGATAGAGGTGGTGGAACACCTGGCCTTGCCTAGCGATAGGAAGTCCCTGGCGACCGAGACTCTCGAGTTGTGTTACATGTGGTGTGCCCAAGCCAATGTGATGGTAAGGTTTCTTCCAACCCGTCGTTCTATTTATCGAGACTTTTTCTTTTTGATATTTTTAAGTCTTAGCCCATCGTTCATAGAAATCCATGGCCGGAGCTTAGGTAAAGAGGTTGTACATTCGCGAGCTTTAGCGGGAGGTCAAGAATGCTCAATGGTATGAGCATGAGGTGAAGGACTTGAAGCCGAGGCTCGACGCGTCCGAGTCACGGGAGCAGGCTCTTAAGGCCGAACAGGCTTCCCAAGACAACGACCGAGTTCTAGTGGAGGGGAAAATAAAGAAGGCGGTCGCCCGAGAGATTAAGAAGACGAAGAAAGCTGCCATGGATAAGGTCATCAAGGCCCAAGACAAAGCTTTTGATCGAGCCCTTGAGCACATTTTGTACTATTACCCCGAGTGTCGGCTCGGGGAGTTTCATTAAGCCATGAAACTTCCCG
Source organism: Hemerocallis citrina (assembly GCA_017893485.1). Classification (NCBI taxonomy): domain Eukaryota; kingdom Viridiplantae; phylum Streptophyta; class Magnoliopsida; order Asparagales; family Asphodelaceae; genus Hemerocallis; species Hemerocallis citrina. The sequence continues at coordinate 61,599,117 of CM030367.1, read as the reverse complement.
AGCATCTGAAGACGCCCAGGGGAGACGGAGAGGAGGGGGGAACCGAAAGTTGAGGATCAGGTAGTGGTAAAGGCTGACTCCAATGTTGACACGACGATCGACGAAGTGGTGCCCCTCTCTTCTAGGTAGTATTTTAAGTCTTTCTGTTTTTTTTTGTATTTACTGAGCGCGGACTGGCCACCGCTATTTTGTTAGAATTTTGATGAATGAAATGAATTTTTTGTCGAACTCTTTGACTTTGGAATTTTTGGCATAGTGTATATTTGTGATTTGGCCAAGTCCCTAAGGCTCAGAATGATATCTTTTCCTTCTTTGTGTTAGATGAATGAGACATTCGTGGCCGATCCATGTGATGCCGAGGTGGAGCACCTTAGGGCCAAGTTGAAATCCATGGAGTCCGTCTTGGTGCGCTATCACAACCAGGCCTGAGATCGGGAAGCTGTTGTTTCTTATTTTATGAATAAATCTAAGGAGCTTAGCTTGGAGTCGGCTCGTCTGAAGAAGACGATTGCCGACCGTGACTTGGGGAGCATTGAGACTAGATGGTCGACGTCCGGTACTTTTTCTTGGCGACCGACCTCTGAATCTTTCCTTCACGGGGTTATAACGGAGAAAGAATTGGAGATACAAAGGTTCAAGGTCATGCTCAGAGTGAGTGGATCCTGATCCCGTTATTTCAGGGATGGTTGGCCCTTCGTTGGAAGCCCATGTCCGACCCTAAGGCTGGAACCAGCCAGGCCGGGAGACGCTTAGAGCTATGTTGTTAGGGTGTCACCGTAGCGACCCAAAGGGACCTTGGTGACCTCGTCGGCGAGAAAATGCATTTGATCTGGCTCGACTTGGTTTGTGTCAGTCCTAAGGGCCCCCAGGAGGAGTGTTAGGCCGAGATTGTAACAGTTGTAATCATATGGTCGAGATTGTGATAGTTGTAATATGGCTTCACCGATTGTACCAACAAAACCTTTATAAGTTGTAATAAAAATGGTTCTACTTTTTGTGAAATCCTTCGTTATGGGTCGAAGACTAAGCCAAGTGGTGAGGACGTGAAAGACTTTGTGAGAAATCCAGTTCCTAGCTCGAGGTTCGTGCCGAGCATCGAGCATGATAGGATTGTGAGAAATCCAGTAGCTAGCTTGAGGTTCATGTCGGGCATTGAACGTGATAGGCTTGTGAGGAAGCCAATAGCTAGCTCAATTTTATTCTGAGTGGCTAGGACGTGAGAGATTGAGAAATCTACATTTGGGGTCGAAGTCCAAGCCGAGCAACAGGGACGCGAGAGATTGAAAAATCTCTCGTTGGAGATTAAAGTCCATGTGAGAGATTGAGAAATCTCTCATTATGGCTCGAAGTCCATGCTGAGTGGCGAAGACGTGAAAGATTGATAAATCTCTCGTTTGGGGTCGGAGTCCATGTGAAAGATTGAGAAATATCTCGTTATGGCTCGAAGTCCGAACCGGGTGGTGAGGACGTGAAAGACTTTGTGAGAAAGTTAGTAGCTAGCTCGAGGTTCATGTCGAGCATCGAGCATGATAGGCTTGTGAGGATGCCAGAAGCTAGATCAAGGTTTATGCTGAGTGGCAAGGACGTGATAGATTGAGAAATCTCTCGTTTGAGGTCAAAGTCCAAGCCAAGCAACAGGGACATGAGAGATTTAGAAATCTCTCATTTGGGGTCGAAGTCCATGTGATAGATTGAGAAATCTCTTGTTATGGCTCGAAGTCCAAGCTGAGCTGCGAAGACATAAGAGATTGAGAAATCTCTCATTTGGGGGTCGAAGTTCATGTGAGAGATTGAGAAATCTCTCGTTATGGCTCGAAGTCAAAACCGAATGGCAAGGACTTGAAAGAATTTGTGAGATAGCCAGTAGCTAGCTCGAGGTTCATGCCCAGCATCGAGCGTAATGGGCTTTTAAGAAAGTCAGTAGCTAGCTCGAGGTTCATGCCGAGCGTCGAGCGTGATAGGCTTGTGAGAAAGCTAGTAGCTAGCTCGAGGGTTATGCCGAGTGGTGAGGATGTGAGAGATTGAGAGTCGACGCTGTGAACGTGAGACATTTTGACAAAAAAAACTTCCTTTGTTTTTCTTGCTTTGTTACACAAAGGGAATAGCACGTAGCGCCGATTACAAATACAGACATCCCTATGGTCTGTCATGGAACTTAATCAGATGCTTTGCATTCTTGGGCTTCTTGACTACCCTACCCCCTAGGTCTTCATGTCGGTACGTGCCCAAATGTGCCACTTGGGAGACCTTGTACGGGCCCTCCCAGTTAGGGCTCAGTTTGCCTTTCTTGGTCGGGTTGGAAATAGCGAGATTTCTGGGTACGAGGTCGCCCTCCTTGATGTTTGTCGGACGTGCCTTCTTTTTGTAGAACCTTTCAATACACAGCTGGTAGATATTTCTTTTGAAGGTGGATTTCATAGACTAGGTCCAAGTTGGCTCTGAGGACGCTCGAATTGAATTCCTCATTGAAGCCCATGATCCTAGGCGCGGGGAGCCTGACTTCTAATGGGATGACAACCTTTGTCCCGTATGTCAGGTTGAATGGGGACTCGCCCTAGGGATCCTTTTGGTTGTTCGATACGACCATAGGATGCTCGGCAATTCATCGACCCATGGTCTCTTTGGAGATTTGTCCAATCGTTTTATTACGCCTTCAAGAATTTGGTGTTGGTGTTTTCAGCTTGACTGTTCAACTGGGGATGGGCTATTGATGAGAACGACTTCTGGATCCCAAGGTCTTTGCAGAACTTTCGAAAACTTTTGCCTGCAAATTGAGTCCCGTTGTCGGCGATGACCATGCACGGGATCTCGAACCGACAAATGATGTGTTTTCAGAAGAATTGATGGGCTTGATGTTCAGTGATGGTGGCCAAGGGCTCTGCCTCGACCCACTTAGTGAAATAGTCGATGTCCACGATGAGGAAACGTCTTTGGCTTGTGGCTGTAACACCCTCCTATTTTATAATTCAAAAATAGTCTTTTGAAATTCTCTTATTACTATAAGATATTATTATTGTTATTATTATGCATTAATATGCAATTTTTTTTATTTATACTCTTTAATTTATTTATTTATCCGTTGGAGTTGGTTTTATTAAATCTTATTACGAAAAATAGCACTATTAGGGTATATAATTAATAAATGGGCCCTTGAGGTGTTTATAAGAAGATTTCCTTTTTATTAATTTTCCCCTTACCTATCCTCCTTCTTATTTTTCCCCCAGTCGACCAGATCATTCTCCCCCCTCCCTTTCGGTCGAAACCCATTTAACCAAATCTTAGGGTTTGTAAAATCAAACCCTTATCCCACTTCGAGCTTCAAATTATTTAAGGATTCTGGGAGAGTTCGAGGTGCTCTTCAGCGTGGCAGTATTTGTTTTTAGAAAGAGCTACGGTTAGGTATATCAATTTGTAACTTTAGTTATAAGATTGTATGCTTTTCATTTCTTTTCATAAAAAATGTGGTAGAAAAATGTTTAGAGTATGTAGAATATGCTAGAGGTGAAAGATTTCGATTTCTATGGTAATAATATGAAAATTTTATTAAACATAGGGTTTGAGTTTAGGAAGGGTATGAAGAATTGCATCAATAGAATGCTAATAACTATTTTGGATGATGTAGAATATTATGGGATAATTTGGGAGCATTTATGATAAATTTTAATAATTGTTTGACAATTATAAGGAATTTTTCCGGTATCGGGAATTTTTAAAAATAGGGTTTACTGATATGAAAATATAATAAGTATGGAAAAATATGTATAAATAATAGACTTTATTCTCGAGATGCATATATGAGTTAATTTTGGGATATAGAAGTTAATTTGGGGTATTTTACCCTTAAAATATAAAATATTGATTAGAACTCCTCCAATCGAGGGGTAAAATTGGGATTTGGGTATAAACTAGAGAATTGTTGATTTGGCATGCTTATGTAGGTTTTATATGAAGTGTGAGTATGTTTGATGTGCGTTCGGTGGATAGATATTGTGTGTTATGAGTTACGGGTTCAATAATTTTCTCAATAGGTATTAAAAAGTGAAGTTTGATTAGCGACCGGGTGAGTGAGGAGTATCTTCTTGTCGATTTGTCAAGTGAGTATGATTATACTAGGTATATATTATGTTGTGACAAAATTTTATGCAGATTCGATGTGATTTTTGTGAGTTGTAGCTAAATTAAGATTTAACTGAAAAATGCGGAATTTTCATATGTTGAAATTGTGTTATATGATGAATTTGTGTGATTTTGAATATTGAGTGTTATGGGTGATATATTGGGTATATGTATGATAATATGAAGTAATTGGGGTTGATATACGTATAATATACGGTAGATAAACTAAAATGAAATATATATGGTGTCATGATGCATTGACCTATATGGTGCATGTTTGCGATATATATGGGTGATAATGAGTTTTGGTATCATAATCGATGAAGTTAATGAGTGCGTATATGTATAATATAGTGATGTTCAAAGTGAAACTAATGTGCAATAATATGATATAACCATCTACTTAATTTGGTATATTCATAAGAAATTATAATGTGATTAAATAAATACTTTGGTGCATTTATGATACAGAATAATGTGATGTAATAATCCTATAAATTAAATAACTGGGTGTATGCAAATATGTGATATAATGAAAATGTAGGACCCCGAATTTCCAATATGATATCTCAGAAATACGTGGCACATTTCCCAGCATCAACCTCAATTGTAATAGTAAACATAGCCAAAACACAGATAAAATTTTTCAACTTTTATTACATTAATCTTTACAAAGCACAGCAAAAAAACAAACACCATGAATTACAAATTCTTTCTTTTACAACACATTCTTTTACAATTTACATAAGCCATAACATCAATCTAGCACAAGCATCCAAATCCCAAGCTATAAGTACCAACCTGTAAAACATGAGGCTAGACATAATCCTAACCCTCAAAACTACAGGGGTCAGCCATAATGGTGCGAGTGACATAAAAATAAATGTAACATGAATAAAACATATGACATAGAATCATAAACAACATGCATTAACAGCAAGAATAAATGAAATAAGAAATAACAATAAATAAAACATGAAAACATCAAGTGAAACTAGACTAAGTGTCAAGTGTAGAAAAACAGGAAACAACATGCATGAAAACAAGTCAAAAAAATATCAATGCTATATGCTGACTCTCTAATGCATACTGGTCGAATTCTATGCATCCCACTCTACATAGGTCCGGTGCAAGCCATTATCGTTCTCCACTTGATAGGGTTTAATCCCCCGTTATGCAACTAATCCTACTACGATGACTACTACGAGATTTAGATAAATTGTGAGTATTAGCCCACGTTTCGATAATTCCGGAGGTCAATCCTTATCTACAGATAATTCCAGAGACTCTTTCATCACACTTGGGAATCTTCGAGAATACTCCAGACTACAAGCTATGGCACCTCATCACACGAATACCCCATGAGCATCGCCTCGACCTCGATAATCCCGGAGATCAATCTCACACCTCAGGTAATTCCGGAGACTATTTCACTCACACCACGATAATTCTGGGGATTATCTCACACCGCAGGTCATACTGAGATCCATAACCCATATTCTCATTACATCATATCACCATCTAGTGCCTGTCCTTATTTTGTTAAGTTAATTAATTATTTATTAGATTGCGAATCTCTTAGAGTAGGTGTACCCTATCTGGCTTAACTCAACTGAACAACAACCAATATCTTAATCGCTGGTAGCTAAGGCCCCACTCAATCTCTAAAGACTCATAACTCAACCATCAATACCAAAACTTTCAATAAAACTCATAAATCCATCATCAAAACGATTATATCAAAAAAACTTCTTAAATCAACAAAATCCCAAATCTATACAAGGAACTCATAAAATTCCAGAATTCAAATAAATTATTAAATCCATTAAATAACATAAAACCATATTTTTAAGTCGTAGAATATCACAAAAATCAATTCTTTTGAAAACACATATAACTCACTTAATAAGGTCATAAGAATACAATTAAAATGCTATTATAAATAAAATATAACTCTCTGTAAAATACTGTAATCTGTAGTAAAAACATCATATAAAACAGTAGAGCAATAATCCATAATATCGAGAAAATAATCATTTCAAAGAAACGAAGAAACTCAGCAAAACAGCCAAAGCAGCAATTGACAGTCGACCGCACAGGAATGGCAGTTGACTATCAATTAAAAATCCCCAAAATAGAAGCATGACGGTCGACCGTAACCTGCCATACAGCCAGTAGGAATTGTGCATGTTTTACTGATACTCGATTAAACCTTTGAAAAATCAAAATTAAACTTCCTCAGATGATCAAACATATCTTGTATAACTTATAAGAGTTATTAAAACACATCAAAACATATCAAAATCTCAAAAGAGCAATTTTTCACAAAAATCCTTCAAAACAGCAACTTATATATATATATATATATATATATATATATATATATACTAGATTTGCCCATGGGCACGTGCCTACGGCACGTCTTCAGAACGATACAGCATATGAAAAACCTTGTAAACAGTAAATCAACAATTATGTAGCTCAATTTTGAATAGTATCTCCACCTTTTCTTCAAAAGAAAAGTTCGAATAGTATGACAATAATTAGTTATAAATAAAAGTCAATGTTTCTAATAGTATATGTTGAAATATAATTATAAATTGGGGGTATAAAAGTCCATATTTTCATAAGTATAAATATATATAAGAGAGAGAGAAATAAATATTTAAAATTTCAAATTTTTTTATTATTAATTTTAAAATTTTTTTTCTAAAATTTTATTAAATTTATAAGTTTTTGAATTTTTTGAATTATTTTTAAATTTTTTAGTTTTTTAATTTTTTAATTTTTTAAATTTTTTTATTTTCTGACAATAATTAGTTATAAATAAAAGTCAATGTTTCTAATAGTATATGTTGAAAAATAATTATAAATTGGGGGTATAAAAGTCCATATTTTCATAAGTATAAATATATATAAGAGAGAGAGAAATAAATATTTCAAATTTCAAATTTTTTTATTATTAATTTTTAAATTTTTTTTCTAAAATTTTATTAAATTTTATAAGTTTTTGAATTTTTTGAATTTTTTTTAAATTTTTTAGTTTTTTAATTTTTAAATTTTTTTAAATAGGAGAGAGAGAGAGAGAGAGAGAGAGAGAGAGAGAGAGAGAGAAAATTAAATAAATGAAAGAGTTGTTTTGGGTGGGGGAGATTTGAACTTGAGTTTTGGAGGGAAACTTTTGGGGGGAAAATGTGTTTTGTGAGGTTAGATCTGGGCCTTTGATTTTGGGAGGAATTGAATGTGAGCCACTTGATAGCTTTCTTTGTGTTTTATTATATAGATATATATATATTCATACAAGAGTTTAGGCATCAGTTTAAACATCAAAATTCACCAAATAGGAGTAGTCTGATGTTCAAAACCACCTCAGTACCAAAACAATTGAAATCCAATCAAAACCCCCCATCAAAATTTCACAAAATCTTCAAAACATACTGTATTTGTAATTGTCGGTGTGTATACATTAGTTAAAAAAATATCAAGAAAACATCTTATATAAGAGACATATTGTTTATTCTAATCTGAGTACCCAAACAAAATCAAATTCAATTCGAAACTTCACAAAATCACCAAACCAAAAATTCGGCCTGCACACAAACAGACCCGAAAACACACCCCCTTCTTTTTGCTTCAAAACTTGATCTTTTCGATCCAACAAATCCTTCTATATCTTTTCATACACATACCCAATCACTTACATTAATTGCCCATGAATAAAATGCAATTATAACAACTAATCATCAAATTTTATTCTTCAAAATATCAAAACAGAGTGTGCACCCAACATACACAGTAAAAGTCAAGTCTTGTTCACCTTTTGAAATGAAACATCATACAAACTTAATCTGAACATTCAAAACAGCAAAAGTATGAAAGAAAACAACCTACTCGTGATTTCTATTAGGTTCTTAACAATTCTCAAGCCATCTATATGTAATTTTAATCTTTAAAGCATATGTTTCATGAAAAGATTCAATTTTTAATTCATCTACTCATCAAAATTTATTATATCTACATACCATCATGTAACATGCTTTCTAATAGATAAATCATCATATACAACATGCTTAGAATAATAAGAAAATAAACATAGGTCACTTACCTTATTGAAGAATCAACTGAAGATAATAAAGAAATAAGAAAAATCCATGATTTCGCAAGAAAACCAAGATCCTCGCTTTAAAACTCCAAGAAAAATAATAATAAAGAAATCTCTTTTTGTTTTGCAGCAAAGAGACGGCCGCGCTCCACCTTTAATAGGTCGGGATTTAGGGTATCTACAGTTTTTGAATAGATTTGCAAAATACATTTTTAAATATATCTATACATATATAAATCCTTATACTTGGAAATTAAATAAAACCATCTTAACTAAGATTTAAAAACAAGAATAAAAACTCTGTTATCAGTCGCACTGCTTTGAAAACCCAGAAAATGAAACTGCACTTTTGCCCTCTAAGTGGCAATTTTGCAAAAAAGACTCTTCTTTATCAAAACTTGCAAAATAAACTAAATTTATTAAAACGGAAAGTAAACTCTTTAACTCTGAGTTGACTAGGAATCATGCCCCTCCTAAAAATCTGAAAATCTGGAGTTTTCACTTTAAGGGGTAATTTTGCACAAAAGTCTCTCTTTTTGTAATATTTGCAAATAGGTCAAATAATTATCAGAAAAATCCAGAAAATTCACAAATAATATCTAATAATAAATGATGGGTTTCTCAAAAATAATTTTTGACTTTGAACTTCCTAAGAAAATATTCGCACGTGTAAAAAGGTAAATTTCATAAAAATGTTTATTAAATCACCAAAAATCATATTAATTCATTTATTGATCTTAAAAGCATTATTTAAAAAATCTAGGATATTAAATAAATAATATGGTGAATACCAAATATGTGTTAATATGTTAAGATAAAAGATGAGATAATATGCGATAATAAAATGGGATAATAATTAATAATTCTCATGGTAAATGTCAAAGATGTGACAATTTATTGAAATAAAAAATAAGATGCTATGTGGTGATAATATGAGATAATAAGATGAAGTGAAAATGATAATAACAAATAAATTTTGTTGATCAATACCTACAGAAATATGGGGGTTTGGGCGATACCTCCTAACACCCAAGGACTGGGTTGGGGTGCATGGTTATTACCAAACTATGTTTGGGGTGCGTGTTTTTATCACCCAAGCTATAGGCTTCAGGCCCGATTATTACCCAACTTGTCTGAGGTGCGTGATTATTACCCAGGCTATCGCCTTGGACTGCTGTGATTATTACCCAAGTTCTACTTGGGGTGCGGTGATTATTACCCAAACTCTGTTTAGGTTGCGTGATTATTACCCAATTTATACTTGGGGTGCGTGTTTCCTTCGCTGGCATAGGCTAGGAGGAAGATGTAGCCTCGAACGCGTAAGACCCCGGGGGGGGGCAGTGATCCGCGTGTTTATTGGTGTAACCCCTATTTTCGTAAATACGTGTTTCCTGGGTATTTTTTTCGAATTTTGATATTTATAAATTCGTTATTTGTAAAATCCGTTTTGAATTTAATGTTAAAGCATTTTGTAAATAATGTTTATAATTATTTTGAATAAACTTTGTTTTCATTTTTACTTGATCAACTATTTGCATTTTAACCCTAAAAAATATTATTATTGTTTCGCCTATTTCAACGAATTCCTATTTTTATATATTGATATTATTATTCTGACGATTGCTGTTATTATTGATAGTCCTTTACTCTTATTGATTGATATTACTACTATTATTTCATTGACATTATTATTTTTGTGTTCTTATGACTATGGTGATTATTCTTATTGATTATTAAAATTAATCCCATTTTATTTGATATTTGTGTTTTAAGTTGTCTCAAATGATTTATGTAATACACATTATATTTTATTAGATATCTCATTTCTCGTATTTGGATTTGTATTTATCAATTGTATTATATACAATGTATTTTTATTATTGGATCTAATACCCAATTGCCCAAATACCCAATATACTATCTCCTTCCTATAAATAATCTAATCTTCTCATTAAAACCCTAATCCTATTCTTAAATCCCTAACCCCCGCTGCCTAACCCTCTCCCTGTTTAACCCTAACCCCTTGTTTACTGTTCATCCCTGATCTCATCTCTCCCGCTCTGTCTCCCTATTTAACCAATCCATGGCCAACTCCATTACTCCGATCGCCCACTCTTCATCATCTTCACCATCCCCTCATCTGCATCCCCTCATCCTCTCATCATCGACCTCAACGGCCCCGTCGTCATCCCAGTTCTATCCACCGAACCCATCAACCCACCCACTTCGTCGCTTCCCCTCCTCGTCGCCTCCGTGATCTCTTATCGTCGCCACCGTGATCCTTCGCCGCTCACCCCTCGCAACCTCCGAAGATCCCTGTCACATCCTCGTCGCCATCTAAGCCTCATCGAAGCCCAGTTCCGTCTCCCCTATTTTCGAGCCGAAACAGAGAGCACTGTGCCATCTCACCGCTGCGTCGCTTCCCAACTAGTCGTCGTCGCTCGTTGCTGCCGCTAATAGTCCCGAGTGCCTCGCCGCCAGTCGCCACAGTGCCGTGTCGTCGCTTCGCATCGCAGTCTCTCTCTCTCTCTGCCGTAGTGAGGAAGAAGGAGAGAACCCATTGGCCGAAACGGCTGTTTGGTGTTCGGTGGAGTGTGAGTGGTCGATTTGGCTGTTCTGTGTTTTGGCTTATCGAATCTGGTTTTGTTGTCCCCTGTTTTGAATTGGATCCGGTGGGAGGAAGAGTTTCTATTGGGTTGATTTGGTGTTCTGTGTTCTTTGCGCACCAAATCCAGTTTCGGTGTTCTGTGTTCTGTCTTGATAAAGCATGAAGATTTGCTCTTGGATTTTGCTGTTGCTGTTGGTTCTTCGCACATATTTTTGAGAGATTTTGCCCAGGGATTCTGATCCCGTTATTCCTATTTTAATTATATCTGCAATAACAGGCAAGTCTCTTCTTGAACCCTTTTTATTATTTGTGTTCAAGATTATTTGATCTCCTGCAAGTAGATCCTATCCTTTTTGCTATCAAAAACTGCTTTTGACAATTCCGTTAAGATTATCGAGGGTTTACAACCCGACGTACTTTTAACATCGTGCCATTTCTTCGATCTTAAACCCAGTCCCCAATGTTTCATGCATTTGCACAATTAAACAACTAGATTCATGCATAGGATAACTTGATGATTTGGACATGATAAATTGAATGTACTAAATTGAATTTAATTGATGAATTGATACCATGACTATGATAAATGTATCTTAAACCTTAGAAATTTGTATGTTGACACGTAAGATTGTTTTGATTACCAATTTGGATGCTATATGTGATCGTATGAATTATTTTTTATCTTTTTATGTTAAGTTGATTTTTGGACTGCTGTATGTTTCACTTTGAATCAGATTTTTACCCATGCTAATGACATAATTTGAGAAAACTTATTGAACATAAAAAGTAGCCCTTGAGGTCTAGATAATTTTTCCCTAGTCTGAATTTAAATTCCAATTTGTCATCAGTTAGATATCATCACTTTACTGCAACTGTGTTAGTAATTTCAGACCCATAATTTCATGGGTATCCTGCTGTTGTTTATTTTATTTGACCATGTTAACAGTAAAAGAAAAATTTGAAATAAATTTGGTTGTACCTGGACATGTATAGCTACTTCCCAGAATTTTTGTAGATTTTATTAATGAGTTTTCTGACCCGAAATAATTAATGGAACATAACCTACTACATACTGACTGAACATAAAACCTGATTAGATTAGACTTTTCACCCTAGTTCCTGTGTCTTTTATATGACTTAATTATACTCACTGGAACCGTATGGAAGTCTACTATCCAGAACTCCGGGCAGATTCAGGTTTACTATTTTGTAGTGACTGTAGTCCATGTTTTAGTACAGCAAGGTCATGTTGTCCTGATTTTGTGAAATGTATTTATATGATGTGGTTGCCTCATGCTTTGTCTGTAGCGCTAAGAATTAGTCACACATAGTAACATACAACATTGACACCCTCTTGCATGCTCACATAGGATGAAAATAAACTATTAGCATGCTCACATAGGATGAAAATAAACTATTAGCATGCTCACATAGGATGAAAATAAACTATTAACAAGTTGCAGTATTATGGATAGACTTGGTAGTGAACGATCGGAAAATGTACTCGGCAAGGCCTTATCGTTATATCATATTGGAAGGAGGAGAATATTGATTGGAAGAAGTGTTGATTGAAAATTATTGATTGTAAAACTATCATCATCGACGCTGAGTACACGATCCGTAAATTCACCATCAGTCTAAAACGATCACTGGGCTTGCGCAGAACCTGTGGAATGGGACGCAGTAGTACGTGCACTAGATAGGCTAATAAAATGACTAATAACCTGCATACTTGATCTTGTATTGAACTTGACTTGACATCACGCATTACATGTGTGATTATTGTAACCCTTTTGTATTACTACCTGTCTTCACTTTGCTCTTTGACTTGACCATGTCCCTTTTCTTTGATATACATGCTTTCTTTTATCCTCTGTTTTCTCTACTTGCTGCCCACGACTTACTCTAAGGGCACTCTTTTCTTTCTTTTTAGATCAAGAGCTTACAGGTACCGAAGGAGCAATACTAGAAGAAATTGGTGAGCAAACTCTCTGAAGATCGGAGCTGGACTTTAGACTACTTAGCTATCTTTTGTTATTTGCTTATTGTATTTCTTTTTATCATACTTTGTATTCTTGGGCTTTATGATCCGAAGTTTGTTTTTATCCCAGATTTTGGATTACTATTTGGTGAATTTATTTCATGATTATCTTTGAGTTTATTCATTGTTTATGTGATTATATTCTTTGCCTGCGTGGTTGTTTCTCTTGTATATTATTGAGTTAGATTGGTACAGCTTATGGATGATGCATAATCATTCGCTGGGCCTACGTTACGTGCTCGTATTCCCATATTTTGGGAAGCCGGGCCTTGACAATTGGGCTGTCGGCTTTCAGTATATTGGGATACTGTGACTCATTGGTCGACAAATTAGTAAAATGAATTAATGTGAAATGAAAAGGAAAATGAGAAAGTAAAGAAAGCATATAATGTGATATGAGAATGAGAACGCAAAGAAAGTATCCGATTTGAAGTGGAAATAAGAAAGTAAAGCAAGTATATGAGTTGGAATGAATAAAAAGAGTAAAAGAAAATGTATATGAATGAAGATTAGTATGAAAGAATATGAATCACGAGTATGTAGATGAAAATGAATGGTAAATGAAGTATGTGGTTAAATAAGCATGAAAAGTAGGGAAATTGCATTATGTGATTATATATGAAAAATAAAGAAATTGTGATATAAGAATATCTATGAAAAGAGAAACATTTGTGTTATGTGATTAAATATGAAGAGTGAAGGGATTATATATGTGAATTAATATGATATTATATATATGAGTATAAAAGTGAAGGAATTATGTATGTGAATTAATGTGAATAAATAGAAGTAAATGTGTATATATTATACGAATGAAAAGTAAAGTAATATGTAATATGAGTGTGAAACATGAAGTAAAGTGTATTATGTGATGAATATGAGAATGGTTATAAAGCTAAAGTATGTTATGATATGTGTTTGATGCACCTTGGAATTGTGTCGCTGAATTACTCGTCCGCTATTTCCATGGAAATAGTAGGAACTACCCACCTTGGCACAACTCCTAGGGTGAATTGGTGGGTTGTTGATATGATAGTTGCATTGCGATATGAAAATGAAAAGTAAAGTAAATTGTAACATGAAAATGAAAATAAAGTAAAGTAATATTCCAAGCTATCGGCTTGAGATGTGATGTTATATTACCCCGTATATCTGGTGTGCGGTGATTATTACCCAGGCTATCGGTTTCGGGGTATGGTGTTATATTACCCAAACTATGTTTGGGGTGCAGTATATTATCTGACATCAATGAATGTAAAATAAATTGTACTATGAGACATAAACGAAAATGAAAGAAAGATATATTATTAATAAGAATGAGACGTAACTTGAGTTGTACGAAGAGATAAAAATAGATTATAAAGTAAAATATATGATAAAATGAGAATGAGCATTCCAATAAGCGATATAATGAAATTAGAGTGAAAAGAAGATAAATTGTACTACATATGAGAATGAAAGTTAATGGATTACGAGATGTTATGATATGTGTTATAAGATAGGAATAAATGTGATATTATAAGAATGGATGAACGTGATATTATAAGATTGAGTGAAATTGAATGAATGTGATGATATGTGATGAAAATGAATTTGATATTATATGATTAAATGAATGTGAAGTTATGCAATGAGAATAAATATAAATATGTACTACAAGAAATTTGTCATATACCAACGGACACCTATAGTGACGGATCACTAAAACCGTGGGTACAGACATTGTATACCCACAGACGTATAGTAAACTGTGGGTATAGGTAGGTATATTCTATAATTTATTTTCTCCCCAATCTTTTCATTTTCCCCCCAACCTTTTCATTTCCCCCCAAATCTCAAATATCCCCAATTTATAGAATATGCCTCAGGCTCACACCCATCTCTCTCTCTCTCTTCTCTATCTCTCACACCCGAATCCCTCTCTCCCCAAATCCTCTCTCCCCAAGCTTGCCGTCTTTTTGTCTTCGAATCCCCACTTCCCAACCCATCTTCTCTCACTGCAGCAATCCGCCTCGCAACTCTTCGAGAAGAGCTCCATCTTGGTCGGTTCCGATCCGGTGCTCGAGCTACTCGCCGTTTGTTTCGATGGACTCGGCGAGGATCAAGGTGGTCGAAGTTGGCGGAGGCGGCAACAATGCTATCAATCGCATGATTGGGAGCGGATTGCAGGTTTGATTTCTTGCAATTTCATGTTTTTGTGGGATTTGGAATCAGTTTTGGAATTGAAAAGTCTCTCCTTTAGTTACTGGTGAAATTCTGTTAATGTAATGTATATGTTGTACATTTTTTGAAATTGAAGGGATAGTTATCTATAAGGTAGAGCCATGATAGCTTTACAGGTCTAGCAACTCAAAATTTCATTTTTTTATGCGAATTGTTGTGTAATTTTGGAATTGGAGTTGCAATAAAGATCTCGCCTTTGCTTAATGTTGAAAATTTTGTTAATTTAGTGTATATAGAGTACAGTTATTGGAAATTGAAGGAAAAGTTGAAAGCTTGAGAAAGATTGTCGAAGAAATGGGGTGATTTGAAAACGGGACAGACAGATGTTGTGGATTGTGTGATGCTTGATAATTTTTAGGGCTTTTTGATGTTCTAAGGACACCATTATCATGAGATGCTGAGTTTGTAGTTCCTCACACTTGAGAAAATGTAGTTAGGATTTAGTAAGCTTTTCCCTGTCAAAACTGTGCTTCTCGAAATAAAGTTCGCAAAGAAGAACCTTCAGTCTGTTTATAAGAGGAAGCGCAAGATGAATTCCATGTTTAAGCGAAAAGTTTCTTCTCGTAAGAATAGTTATTTTTTAGCATTTCAGTTTCATTTTAGGATTGCTGATTGCTTTGCTGATATTGCATTGCGACCTTGTGTAAAAAATTGCATTACAGATCATAAGAATGCTGATGCCGTCTCTGGCAAGGGTAAAAGTGGACAACAAGATAAAGGGTGGGATGATTTTCTTGAAATATTGTACTTTTTGTTATTCGATTACTTACATATAGAAAAGTTGTTTGCTTTTGATTTTTTAACATCCAATATTTGGTCTTCAACAAAATATATGTAGTGCGCTGAACCCATTGGTTTAAAATTTGACTAATTTGAGGTTTAGTGTACAATCACTAGGATCATGTACGCATATGTATTATGGGAGCGGCATTGATACTTCCAGGGTGCTCTACTGAGGCCTAGAAGATGAGATTGCATTACTAGCATTTGTGTGCAATATTTAACAATCAGTTAATTCTTGAAATTTGATGCTGCTACACAATGTATGTGGTCCTATCCGAACTTGAGTGAGGATTTATCCTGACAAGAATATGCAATTAAGTGGAGATGCAATTCAAGTTAGGGAACAAAGAGTTGAAGCCTTGAAGGTTTAGGATTACATTGAATTTGACAATTAAGGATAATAATACTTGTGAGCATTGTTAATTGATTTAGTCAGAAATCTGAAAGTTATGCTTTCTGGAAGGTCAACTTATTTAGTTGTATTCTTCTTAATCTTCAGATTCCAGATTATTGAGCCAATAATGTCATTAAAAACTTTAAAGTGTTTATTGGGGGGAACTAGAGCTTGCAAACAATGTTTAATGAGTTTATATCCCTTACTGTAATATTTTTGCAGTTTGTTTTGATGCTGGAGAACTTAAAGGGTGTTGGATACTCCAAATTCATAAAGTAGCACTCAATAGCGTGAACAGGAAGAAAAAAATCAGTTACCATACTTCGAGAGTCTGTGTGTTTACCTTAGTTTCATATGCGTTGTAGTTATTCTCTTAATCTGTGTGCTTAAGGCAGGAATGTTTAATTCAAATCTGATATTTCCATTTTGGTCAAAAATATTTCTCCTGACATCTGATAAGTCTTTTGGTTAACTTTTGACAAAGGTTGAACAGCTGGCAGAAAGAATGGTGAAATGGTTAAAACCAGGCGGATATATATTCTTCAGAGAGTCTTGTTTCCATCAGTCTGGAGATTCCAAAAGGAAAATCAACCCTACACACTACCGCGAACCTAGGTTTTATACAAAGGTAATACAATAAGTTCTCTCAGTTGATTCATTTATTATATATGTTGTTTGTGTACCTCTGATTCAGATTAGACTTACTTTCAGTTTCTTCTTCAATTTACAAATATGGATAAAACAAACAGACAGGATTTAGGTGATTCAGTGTTTTGTAAACAAATATATTTATTTACGATCTGCCTTAATCTAATTTCTGGTCTGTTGAGATATCTTGCAATTTCTCCCAAGGGGGGAAACATTCCAGAATTTTGAGCATTAAATTTCTTTAATTTGTGGCAACTGTTTCTCCTGAATCCAGACAAAACCATTCACACTTATATTAACCTTGGCCCATATTTGTTGATGATCAATTTTAAAGAAATTAAAAAATCTAGCTGGGTAAGCCCGTGTTTCTTGTCATGCAACTTGTCTGACCCGAAGGCGTAGTTGGCTTATATGGGATACAACTCTAGTTCATTAAGCTCTTGTTTGCTTCTTACTTCTCGTGTCTCATGGCTCTTTCTTCTTTACAGATTTCTGTTACTACTTTGTTTGTATTCCATAGGTTCATACTGCTTTGGCACTATTGCCAAATATTCCGAGTTCTATTCCATGTTGTCTCCGTAAAACTTCTTCCCACTTCATTCTATTTATGAACCCACTTCAAAATCATTTTTGTAAGAAAATCTTTCTTAAATAGTGGTTTGCCTCTGTTACTTGCGAGATGTACTTAGTACTCCACTCTGTTTCTGTTTTTTGCACTGATTCCTTGAGGTTTTTAGAATTGAGGATGCTTCCGTAATAAATTATGTACAGCCATCCTTATTAATTAAGATTAGTTCTGCAGGACACTATAAATTAGTTCAGGTGAATTTATGACCTTGTTAACAGCATAACAATTATTATGTCATCATTTTGGTCTAAACTACCTTTTTTTGTCCCCTGTTGTAGGTGTTTAAGGAAAGCCATGCTTATGATGGCAATGGAAATTACTTTGAACTTTCTCTAATTACTTGTAAGTGCATTGGAGCATATGTGAGGAACAAGAAAAATCAGAATTAGGTTCTGCTCTCTCTCTCTCTCTCTCTCTCTCTGCGTGTGTGTGTGTATTTAATCAGTGTCTATTAATCAGTGTGCATGTGTGGTAACTTCTACAAATAATGTGTCGTGTTTCCAAATTATGCAGATTTACTAGATGTGGCAGAAGGTGAAATCAACTGATGACAGGGACTTTCAGCTTTTTTTGGACAATGTACAATACAAGACTAATGGAATATTACGCTATGAACGTGTTTTTGGAGAAGGCTATGTGAGCACGGGAGGTGTTGGTATGTTTCTGCAACCTTTACCTTTTGGATTATATTTTTAAATTATTGTTTTAAACTATGAATTATTTATTCATACAATAATTACTATAGAACATTTAATCATTCACTCATTACAAGCATGATGGCATCACAAATACAAAAAATCTGCAACTAAAATTGCTATGTCTTGACTTCGAAAGTAGAGAGTGGAAAGTACTAGTTAAGAATACACTAAACCCATAAAGCTACAATTTTGTCAAAATGTTCATTCTGAGAACCGGTAATTATGGTATGACTTCTAGAAAACTCTAAAATTCTTCTAATGGTCTGTATTGATGAACATCCCTTCTGTTATCATAAGCAGATTCCCTTCAAGGATATATTAAACCTTCAGCCTGGTTACCAGTGGTCTGTAATGGTTAACATGGCATATTAATTTGGAATTTGGGTTTGGTAGATAAAAAAAAGCCGAAAGATATACGCCTATGCTATGTTACATTCTAGTTCTGCCACATGAAACCGATTTAATTACGTATCAATTTTGTGAATACATGAATTATCATTCCTTCTATCCTGCAATTTGATTTGGATAAAATAAATACAAGAATGTATATCAAGAAATCCAAACTATTTGTGTACTGTACTAGATTTAAATATAAGGACGTTCCAACAATTTTAAGGATATATTAAACCTACAGACTTTGGTTAGGAATTTCATTCTAAGAATCAGAGAGTCTAAGTGAAATTGCTGTCTCGCTCATGCAACAAATGGTTGCAAAAGTACTCCAAAGGTAAAATATAATCGAAAAGCTATCTGTCATAAATGAGAGCCCTAGTAATTCTCAACATACTGAGGCTTTTTCTATATGCACTTCAAACCATGTAGAACACAATGAAGAGTGTACTGTTCAACTCCCATGTCAAACTTGTCTTGGTGGGCATAACTAAGTTATGTTCTATGAGCTTAATAATCAATCACCCTAATAAAAACCTTTATGCATGCCAATATATACAAATACCGAATTACAAGTTAAATCCATGCATCAAGAGAATTGATTCGTTTTTGACAAATGCATACATTAAATCTATGCATCTTGGGATCTCATTTGTATGGCTAAACATTTTGACTGTTCTGATATGCTTGATGTTCTTATTACATTTTAGGACTACTATCACAATAATTTGAATACACCAGACTGTATCAATTTGACAAGTTTTAATTCTTATCAGGATGGGAAGGGATATGGCATATGATTGCTGGTCCCGTGACTTGCTTTGTGCTGCATCATCCCCCGATTTGTACATAATTAATTTGGAACAGGTTCGCCTATGTCCTTTCTTATTAATGCTTTATTCAGTCGCTAACTGAACAATCTAATTATTAGCAATTTCTTGGCTATGTTGGATCTATGGTGATTAAACGCACAAAACGTTTACTGTTGCACATGCTCAATCGAGTAAGGTACTTTGCAAATATACGTTTCTCTGGCATTTTGAATCCGAATGACACATTTTGCATGCTATCTGAATATTGACTATTTGTTGATGACCAAAGTTAGTTCTTTTTGCTTTGTTTTGTTTGTGAAGGGCTCTCAACAAGCGAGAAATGATTGAACTCGCTCAAAATGCAGCCGAGTTTGTGTTTGCCGACGATGAAGTGAAGAAGGTTGTAAAGGAGATTTGCAAGATGCTAAAAGAAGATTACTGCAAAGAGAATCGAGATCAATCAAGATCTGGTTGCCATAAAATAAGAAAATTGTTAGTGTCGTATCTCAAGTGAGGAGTCAGTTTTGAATATTATCTTATAATGTCATCGAATATGTTGATCGTAGTTTAAAGTATTGATTCTCATGTCTGCACACATGAATTCAATTGTGTATTTGGTTATTAACTATTTTGTAATTTGACATGCTTGTAATACTTCATTAATTTTTAATATGATTGAAGTTTAATTTTTTTTAAATTTTGTTTCATAAACACATTTATATATTTTATTGTTTATTTAGTTTATAATTGGATTAATATTATAAAAGAAAATATTAAATTATCATACGCATAATTAATAAGAAATTTTTTTGTATAGAGCAATGGGTATATATTTAAATATTTGGATGCGAAAACCATTACTAAAACCTATAGCAACGGAGTTTCAACCGTGGGTATAGGAAAGAAAGTGGTGTCCTTAAAACCTATACCAATGGATACGAAACCGTGGGTATAACACCGAGGTTTTGTCCAATGGGTAAAAAAACCGTCGCTATAGGCTTTAGTGACGGCATTTTACCGTGGGTATAGCTAATTAAAAATGACGGAAAAATATGTCTGTTGGTATAGGTTTTACGGGCTATACCTACGGTTTTTCGCCCTTTACCCACGGATTTTTGCTGTCACTATATGTCAAATTCCTTGTAGTGTGTTATAAGATTGAATGAGTGTGATGTTAAGCAACGAGAATGAATATAAATGTGGTATCAGACTGAATAAATGAAATGTTATAAGAGTGAATGACTATAATGTGAGAGATGAGAATTAATGTGAACATAGAATACCTTAGAATTGTGTCGAGGAACTACCTGCCGAGGCACAACTTCAAGGTAGGGTGAGTGAATATGCATTTTTAGATTGGTTGAAGATGCAAAGGATTGCTTTTGTGAAAAACCACTTTGACTATGTTTATATGTTTAAATTTCAGGTTACATTTAATTACCCTTATGTTTGTAAGTTCTCTCAATTTCTGTCTTATCATTTATTTTATTGAATAACCTAGTAGATTATACTCACACTAGTTATGGTAGACCCCTGTTATTTTCTGGGGGTCAGGGGAGTCCCTCCCTGAGAGTGGACGTCCCTAACCCTCTTGCAGATAGTGATAGCAGCGAGGTGAGATAGTTGTTGTGGTTTTGGTAATTATACTTTTGCTCGTAGTAGAATGGGTTGTATATATGTATGCATTATATGTAGGAATGGGGATAGTATGGTGGATTATTCTGTATTCTGGAAGATTATGTGTATAACTGTAAGGTATAACGATATATATAGTGTTGTGATGAAGTATGAAAGCCCGTACCCACCTCGTTGTGGAGTACTGGGATCTGTGGTTGGTTTTTGAAAGGTTTTCCTAAAGTTTTTCTTTAAAAAATCTTATCGGTTTTCAAAAGAATTTATGGTTTTGAAATTGTATCTTGCTTGTTATGTAGAATTATGCCCCCAGAGCCTTATATATTATTGCCTGTGTGATGTTGAATGATTTGGCCTGGGGAGGATTGATATAAATTACAAGTATATTGATTTTTGTAATTGTTTGCAGATTTCCGTAAGGAATATCTGTAAAAGGGATAATATTTCTAGGAAAACTCTACCGAAATTTTTAATAAAAATCTATGAGTATTTTTCTAAGTAAGAAATGGTATAGATAAGTAATAGATTAATTTAGAATTCATTGGAATAAGGAATAGTTTTAAAAAAAAAATTGGGTTGTTACATTTGCCTTCGGGAATGGGTTGAAGGGTCCATCCCCCACATGGAAAATAGGGTTGGACTGGCAAGTGACTTGAGTTCGGCTTGGGGCAAGTGTTTGATCGAAGAGAATCTCTATCAGGGGCTGCACCTTTACACAAGATCTTGGCGTATTGCAATTTGGTCAGCCAATACTAACCGTGGTTGATACTTTCCTCGCGAGCGTCCTGCTACCCATATGGCATCCCCCAATTTCTTCGTGCATCTCCTCACGCACGTACTTGAATTCGTCGGGACTCAGATATCGAAGATACGATCTCCTATCCACCTTAGTGTACGAGCGCTTGAAGTGTATATCATCAATCAGGGTGAATCTTTCTGATCGGATTCTTATCTTCCTTGCTTCGGCCGGGTCTAGTGGGAGTTCGCCATCTGCCAAAATTTTTCGTACGGGATCCATCCAAGTGCCCACTTGGATGCCCGGGTTGATGCAAAGGACATCAGGGTTCTCTATGCTAGGCTTGAGGAGGATTTCAACAAGGACAGTGTGATCTAGTCCCTCAAAGGATGATGAGGCGAGCTTGGATAAGGCATCAGCCATGACATTTTGCTCCATCGGGATGCGCTCGATAGTGACACCCTCAAAGACTGTTAAGAGTTGCCTAATGCGGGCTAGGTATTGGATCATCCGGGTGTTTCCAGCATCATAATCCCCTATAATTTGATTGACCACGAGCTAAGAGTCACTGAGGCCCTCACTCGTCTTGCTCCTGCCTTGAGGGCTAGCCTGAGTCTGGCGATCATGGCTTCGTATTCCACCTCGTTGTTGGATGCCTGAAAGTTAATACATAGGGAGTACTAGAGAACGAAGTCCTCGGGGCTCCTAAGTATGATGCCAGCTCTGCTTCCACCGTCACAAGATGATCCGTCAACATAGATCTCCCACACTGGTTCATCTTCTCGGGCTTCAGACGCTTCGAGAATGGTACATTCCGTGATGAATTTTGCAAGGGCTTGCCCTCTGATGGCTGTCTGAGGTTGGTAACTAATGTCATGTTGGCTCAACTCGATTGAGCACATGACCAAGCGGCCAGAATTCTCTGGTTTGTTGAGGGCCGCCTTAAAGGGTTGGTCCAAAAGGACTTGGATGGAGTGGGCTTGAAAGTACGGTCGGAGTTTCCGAGCGGCCATCACCAGTGCATAGACAACCTTTTCCATCCTAGTGTATCAGAGTTCAGCATCATGCAGGACTTTTCTGACAAAATAGGGAGGCCTCTGGTCCCTTCCCTCCTCCTTGACCAATGTAGCGCTGAGCACATGTTCCGACGCAGCCAGATAAAGAAAGAGGGACTCACCCTGCTCTGCTATTTTGAGGAACGGGGGGGTTAGCTAGATAGGACTTAAACCGGTCGACTTGTTGTTGGTGGGTTTTCCCACTCGAAGCTTCCCCCCCCCCCCCCAGAGAGCTTTGAAGAACGGGAGTGACTTATCTCTGGACTTGGAAAGGAAACGGCCGATGGCTGCCAGTCGATTCATGAGGTGTTGGACTTCCTTGACGTTTCTTGGAGGGGCCATGTCAAGTATAGCCTGAATCTTTTTAAGGGTCTCCTTGATGCCCCGATGGCTGACTAAGAATCTGAGAAACTTCTCCGAGGAGACGCCAAAGGCGCATTTGGAGGGGTTGAGTCTTATATTGTGGGACCGCGGGACCTTAAAAGCCTCCCCGAGATCACGGATGTGATCCTGCCCTATGCGACTTTTAACGGGAAAATCATCCATGTACACCTCCATGTTCCGGCCTATCTGGTCATTGAATACCAGATAGAGGGCATGATTCGGTAACAGTAGAGGCCTTAATCGGTAACGAAGTCTATCTTGGTGATGTCTGGAGGGAACATTCTGATATGGTTATAGCCTGGAAAGGCATCCATGAAGCTTAGCAGCTCGTGACCGAAGGTCGCATCAATCAGGGCGTCGATGCTCGGGAGGGGAAACAAATCTTTAGGACATGCCTTGTTGAGGTCGGTGAAGTCTATGCAGATCCTCCACTTCCCATTTGGTTTCTTCACCATCATGACGTTTGCCAACCACTTAGGGTTGTTGACCTCCTGGATGAACCGAGTAGAGATGAGCTTGTCTACTTCTCCCTTTACCGCCTGTTACGGGTCGGGAGCGAACTTGCGGCACTTCTGCTGGACTGGTCTTGAGCCCGGGTGGACATTTAGTTTTTGCATGATGGGGTCCTCCGAAATTCCTGACATATTCGAGGGCTTCCATGCAAAGAGGTCGGATTTCTAGTGGATGTGGTCAATGATAGCCAGCTTTAAATATGGAGCGAGAGACTAGCTCACTCAGAACCATTTAGATTTGTTCTCCCCAAAGAAGGGACCTCCTACAATTTTTCGACGGGCTCCGAGTTGAGCTGACTCCTATCAGATGGGAGCTTTACTGCGTCAAGGGAAAAAAATCCACCCTCCACCACAGCCATGTAGCATGAACGTGCAGACTCCTGGTTGCCTTGGACAATGCTGACCCTGAGGTCGGTAGGGAATTTCATCTTCAGGTGATAGGCGGAGGGACTGCCTGGAAGGAGCAGAGGCTGGGTCTACCGAGGATGGCATTATACGCGGCCTTGACGTCGACCCCCACGAAGTCCATCGCTTTCGTCTGGATAATCGGGGTCGTCCCGGCTGTTATATCAAGTGTGACAACTCCCTCAATTTGTAATGGAACGCTGGAGAACCCGTGGAGCGTGTATGTAGCGCCCCAAATTTCCAATAAATAAAAATCAGAAATAAGTGGCACAATTTCAGAATCAACTTCAATTGCAATCATAAACACAGAATCAAATACAGGGAAAATTAAAAATTTTTATTACATCTTTTCTTCTTACAATACACAGCGGAATTAAACACATTAATTACAAATCTTCACAACACATAGAATCATTAATTTGCATTTATACTCCAAGCTTTATTTGCATCAATTCTATCCATAATGGAAAACCTGCAGTAGTCTATTGAAAAGTGGGCACGTCAGTTAAACGTAATTGACGTCAACTATAGTAAAAGTGATACTTCTAAATCTCACAAACACATACTTGATGCATATTAATAAAACAATAATAAATGGAACATAAAACAATGATAAATGAAGCGTAAAATAACAAGTGAAGTTAGGCTAAGTGTTAAGTGCATGAGATGAAAACAGAAAGCAAGCATGCATAAAAAGCAGTAGATGGTCCATGGACAAGCAGAGAGTATTCCCATTCAGAATCAATGGACTTCCAAGTTATTTTCTACTTTTAAAACTAACAATGTGAATAGCCTGAAACTAATATCCTATACATATAGAGATGATTTGAAGTCAACACTAATATCTTATATCTGACATCTTCCTGTATGATATCCATATTTGTTTCAGGCTGTTAACTTCCAAATGAGAAACATTTACAATTTTGTAACATTTAAAATATGTATGATATCCATATTTTAACAGCCTCTCTTGATCTTTATTCTGTAACTCTTGCAACCTGAAATTGAAGAAGAGAACCATATCTCTGTCAGAGTCTGTAGCCAATGAACTTCACATGCATCACAAACGTGTTTGTTTCTTCTTCCCTAATATTATCTGTAATGAGACTTTAATATTTTTTGATACATCTGATTTTGTACCCTTCAACTGTATTCCATAATTAGATATGTTAGCATTCCATAATTCACCACAGGTTAAAGATTCCGTTTCCAGATTTATCAGCTTAAATTACATAATAAACAAGAGTTGAACTATTTCATAATACTAACAAATCCTATATTTTTAGGGTCTATTGAATGCAGTTAAACAAGAGTTGCCTCAAGTTGAGCACCGGATGTGTGCGCGACATATATATGCAAATCTCAAAAAGAATCATAGTGCAAAATCTCTGAAGGCTTTCTTTTGGAAACTTGCGCAAAGCTACAACAATGCAGAGTATGAAGAGAATTGTGAGGCTTTCAAGAAATTCAACAACGCTGCGTTTGAGGATTTAATGAAGACGAATCCGCGTCATTGGTGCCGAGCATTCTTTAAGACACATAGTTGTTGCGGTGATGTGCACAATAACATGGCAGAATCATTCAATAGGAGCATTCTTTATGCTAGAACACGTCCAATGGATGTTATGTTGACATTATTTGGATGTTATGTTGTCTTTTTTAAGTTACGTTATGTTGTGTTATGTGACTACAAACAACTACTCCAAATAG
Organism: Hemerocallis citrina; assembly: GCA_017893485.1. NCBI lineage: Eukaryota > Viridiplantae > Streptophyta > Magnoliopsida > Asparagales > Asphodelaceae > Hemerocallis > Hemerocallis citrina. Next base: position 61,573,240 of record CM030367.1, on the reverse strand, counting down.
TTTCATTTATGGTTGTGTACCACATCTGTATTGTTGCATCGACAATGGATATCGACTGGGGTAAATTTTGTTTCGTTGATGCTAGATGATCCTGAACTACCATCTCTAGATCTCGATCCCCTGTAACACACAATTTAGACAATTTCACCATATCAGACAAACATTCTATGGGGATTTTGGCTAACGAAGATTAGATTGGGGGGTTTTTGGACGAGTTAGATAGATTGGGGGGGTGACGGACGAGCACTAAAGTCGGGGGGGGGGCAGTTGGACGAGCGGCAATAGGTGGGGGGGCTATAGGCGGTTTTTCCAAAAAATCAGATAGGCTGAGGTGGCACGAATTCGCCACGTCGGACGATGACTGGACAGTTAACAGTTGACTACCGTTGACTGTTATGGCTTTTAACGGCTATGGGGATTTTGGCTAACGGAGATTAGATTGGGGGGTTTTTGGACGAGTTAGATAGATTGGGGGGGTGACGGACGAGCACTAAAGTCGAGGGGGCAGTTGGACGAGCGGCAATAGTTGGGGGGGCTGTAGGCGGTTTTCCCAAATTTTTATTACATCTTTTCTTCTTACAATACACAGCGGAATTAAACACATTAATTACAAATCTTCACAACACATAGAATCATTAATTTGCATTTATACTCCAAGCTTTATTTGCATCAATTCTATCCATAATGGAAAACCTGCAGTAGTCTATTGAATAGTGGGCACGTCAGTTAAACGTAATTGACGTCAACTATAGTAAAAGTGATACTTCTAAATCTCACAAACACATACTTGATGCATATTAATAAAACAATAATAAATGGAACATAAAACAATGATAAATGAAGCGTAAAATAACAAGTGAAGTTAGGCTAAGTGTCAAGTGCATGAGATGAAAACAGAAAGCAAGCATGCATAAAACAAGTCAAGAAACACAAATGCGTATGATGATTTCTAATGCATACTAGTCGGATTCTATGCATCCCATTCTACATAGGTCCGGTGCAAGCCTTTATCGTTCTCCACTTTATAGGGTTCAATCCCTCGTTATGAAACTAACCTACTATGGTGATTACTTTAAGATTTAGATTATTCTGTGAATATCTAGTGCCATGCCCCGATAATTTTTGAGAATCAACTTTCCACCGCAAATAATTTTGGGTACACTCCCTCACACCCCGATAATTCTCAAAATTGAAACCCACACTGCAAGCCAAATGGTATCTCATCACACAAATATCCCATGAGCGTCGCCCCGATCCCGATAATTCTGAAGATACATCCCACATCGCAAGTGATTACACCCCGATAATTCTTGAGATTATCTCCCACCGCGAATCATATGAGGCCCTCCTACCCATGTTCGCTCTTATTTCATTACAGCTCCAACTAGTGCATGTCCTTATGTTTATTATGTTCAATTAATTAAAATTACAGTCTCCCTAGAGCTGGTGTACCCTACCAGACTTAACTCTATTGAATCAAGAACAAAAGCCCCACTGGTGAATTTCCACAAAATCTCATTTGCCGGCATACTAGGATCCCACTCAACCTCTAGAGTCTCACAACTCGAAATCCGCAACAACATTTCTAGGGTTCTCATCACAACCCTAACTCACAAATCAAAACCCAACTTAGTTTAATATACAAAACTCTGTATTAATCACATTTCTTTTAATCAGCTCATAGTACCATAAAAGACTTTCAAATATGGAAACATAATCACTATACGAGAATTCTTTAAAAATTAGCTTCCAAATCTCTCTTCCTAATCATCCATAAGTTCAATTTATTCAACTAGAGATTCAATCAATTCAAACCAAAGCAAGCATCTTAATTATATGGAATCTCGTCCCCAAAAGTCTGAAATCCTTTTATTCCAAAAATTTGAAATTTACCTCGTTTCGAAATTGAAAATACCCCCTTTAGAACTCAAAGTTTTCATCTTTAAAAACTGAAATATATATCCTCAAAACGTTACTTGAATATATTAGAAACTTGCAACTAGATTTCAACAAAATCTGAAATGTAACAACTTCTAAACTCCATCAAAACTCAATCAAATCTAACACAAATATTAGATTAAACACATATATATATATATGCATATCTATATATGTACTAGGGTTCACCTACCATAGCACACAAGGCCATACACAAAAACTCCTCGAAAACAGCCTAAAACGAACCAAACAACCAAGACAGCAGCAACCTACTGCAGGTGCTACTGTTCGGTTCTGAACAGTAACCTCCAAGGTTACTGTTCACCCAAACCCCAACCCCTCAAAACCTAGGGGTTTGACCCCCTATAACCTAGCCCCCATATATTTGATGTATTTTCCATATATATTTCTTTCCATATACACATTGCATGCTTGAACAATTTGGGTTTATCAACAATAAGTTTATTTGCATTAAAACAGCGAAATAAACATTAAAAATTCCATCTTTTAATCCTTTAAAACATACTTCTCGAATTAAACACCAAGATCCAACATCTACAATCACATATATATGGCCACAAAATCGGATTCATCATATTGCAATTATATCAATGAATGGTCGCAAAATTGGATTCATCATATCCATAAACACTACTGGCGCATTCGTCGCCCCGAATGGCATCACCAAAAACTCATAAAGTCCATGCCGAGTTCTGAAAGCTATTTTGCTCACATCCTCCTCCTTAACTCAGACCTGATGATATCCTGAACGTAGATCAATCTTTGAAAGTACACCACCCCCTGATGATATCCTGACCTTGTGATTAACCATTCTGAGGCTGACTACCAAGGCATCGCAATGAGGCAGTCGGACGCCTTCCAGATCTTCCGCAGAGAGTTGTAGACCGAGTTGATCTCCCATATGAAGGCCTTACAGTAGGTGTTCGACTCTCCCCCTATGGGTTCGCCATGAACACAGTGAAGAATGGCTACCCCCAGCTTCTTCGGGCTTAGGCTTGGGCTTGGGCTTGGGCTCGGGCTCAGGCTCCGGATACCTGTTAGTTGTTTGGGGAGAAGTAAAGATCATGGGTTCCTCAGGTTAGCTTGGGTGAACTCCTAGGTACCCTGTCTGGATGAGGGCCTCAATCTCATCTTTGAGGGCCTGACAATTGTCGATCTCGTGCCTGTGGTCCTAATGGAACCTGTAGTAGAATCTCCTGTCCCTCTTCTTGTTGTTGCTCAATCGGGGAGGATGACGAACGTTGTCCTCATCCTCTATTCCCATGTGGATGACTGACATGCTCTGAGTCAGCGGAATGAACCACTTGAAGCGGGGGACTGGAGGTGGTCGTTTCTGACCGAATGTGTCTTTCAGGGCGTTTGTTATAATACCCCGGATAATATAATACTTTTGTATATATAATGTCTGTATATATATATATGAATGTTGAAGTGTGATTAAATTTGCTGGATTGTTCGCATGGATGGTTGCGTTCATGGTGGTGCGCGAGAATGAGAAGGACCGATACTAGTACATACACTAGTTTGGAGTGTGATGCATTTGCAAATATACAATTGTATGGTACCACAATGGATATTTTTTGCATGCACTCAAATCTAACTTCTCATCTCTCATCTAAAACTTGATCAAGGGCTAAAAATTTCACCCATGCAAATATCTCTCAAAAATAACGAGCTAGAACCCTTGTTTTGGGAACCACCATGCCACATCCCCCCCCCCCCCCCAAACCCCTGTGGCTGGCCTACCCCCCTCACACCCTCACTCCTTCTCACTTCTTAAAAACCCCTCATTCTCACTCTCATTTCAGTTCTGAAATTCCAAAAAGAAAAAGAGAGAAGGAGAGAGTGAAAGAAGGTAAGAAAAAAAAGAGGTGTTCAAGCTCTTGGAGAAGAAAATTGGAGGAGGAAGCCAAAGCCAATCTCATCTTCTCAAGCCACAACCATGGGTGGGGAGTTCTCTGAACTTTAGTCATGTTTTTCTTGTTTTATTTTCTTGCATGAATCAAGTAGTAATAGCTATGAGAATGATTGATTAGGAGTAGTTTGTTAGAATCTAAAAATGGAAATAGAAAACATGATTTTTATGCTTTAGTCCCGAATTTTCAGAGAACAAAATAATTTGAATTTGATCATGAAATTTTCACAGAATGATCTCATGTATATCTAGAAGCTACATGATTTATTTCTGATTTTTCTAATGTTATTTGATATTTTAATAAAATCAATTTTGAGGACTGAGTCGTAAGGCAACGACTGGGTCTATCTATAGTAAAAACTGAACTTGTGGGAATTCTTAGAATTAATTGACTCATGTTATATTTCTTAAATTTTTCCCTTGCTATATTTCATGCATCTGGACTTTACAGAAAAATAATGAAATAATTTGGGCAAAATTTGATGCATGTTCAAAATTAATTAATCAAGAGTAGTCAAGACAATGACTGAAGAACAGTAGAACTTTTATACCTGATTGTAATGGATTGATATCCTTGAATACTTGGAATTTGGATGTGAACCTTTTGCATGTTATACAAGATGATGCTAGTTTCTAGAAATAAAAATTTGATGATCATAGGTTATGCATGTGATTTATTGTGAATATTTTAGCATGTAATGTGCAGAACCTAGTCAGGATTGATACTTTGATAAGATGGTACCTTTATGGCTCTGTATGAGCAGAATTTGAGAAAGTGTACAACTAAAAAATCATAGTAGACATTTTGAGCTTTCCAAAAAGCTCTATTTCAAGAATTTTCTGTGAGTAGAACAATAGATATGATTTTTGCAAGTTGCCACAGAAACCAGATTTTGAGCTATAGGCTTTTTTGAGTAATGCTTTGTGTGTAGTTCTGTATACCTAAGGGAAATGACTGTTTTAGGGTAATCAAATAAAAAAATTGGGATTGGTGATCAACTAGAAAGTTGTATAGGACATTCACATCTTTCCTCAGAACCTGGATTTGTATCATTCCGATGAGCAGGTAGAGTTTTATGCTATCGGTAAGGCGAGCTAGTGTATAGGAAGTACACATGCTGAGGTTTATAAGGCTATTTTAAGGAATGAGATGATTGAATCAGAGGTGATGATCAACTAGAGAGTTGTAGCCTAGGTCGTTAGCTTTCCAGATTAGGCTAGAACATCCAAATTTGAGTTGTATTGTGGGAGTTAAGACTTTTTAAGTTTCAGGTAGGAACACCATAGTTTGTTTAGTCATGCCGGTTAAGGATGAACGCTGGCTGTGGTGAGGGACGAACTCCAAGCTAGGGGAAGTGGCGAGCAGGACATTGTGTCACCGGGGCCGCAAGTCGATAGGCAGGATTGTGGGAGGAACCCATTATGTCACCTGAATGATTACAGTGAGTCTTGGATTAGAGTGATTGTGTTAGATATGAATATTGCATTAGTACTAGCAGACTATAGTTAGGTGTTGTACTTTTCCTGTCATAGGGATATAGATTTGGTTCTCAAGTTTTGAGTTCGCAGGTCTCGTATCTCGATCTGTTAATTCCCAAAGAGCCAGGGTAAGGAACGGGAGAGGAACTCCTGTCGGATAGGGGGATTTGAACCTCGAGGCCGTCATGTTCCAATGCGCGTTGGTTTCGTTTTATATATGAATCATTGACGTCATGGGTACATGGTTTGGTACCGAAAGGTTTTCACGGCTTTTTGAGTGAGGTTTGTGCGCGGGTACTAAGTGGCAAATGCGACCACCACTATATGGACTGCAGTAACGAGCGGACCGATTAACTGCAACCTCCTCGGACACGGTAAATCTATTGGGAACAAGATTAGTACAAGGGTAGGATGGATGGCGAGAGATTGAACCCTACATTCAGGAGAGGCCAACTCTTTGGAAAGTATGTAGAATAGCATACGTTTCCATTGAAGTTGATTTTGGGGAAGTATGTAGAAGGGGATGCATTAGTGTAAGTGCATTGTGTGCATTATTTGTTTTGTGCATTAGATTAGGCCATGTCATGCTTTGATCTGGAATGTATGTAGTATAGGATGCATGCGTATCCAGCGTCCCAAAGTCTTGCTACATTAGAATAAGGCATGTGACTGGTGCATTTAGTTGATCATGACATACATGAACACTGGGGAATTAGGATGCACATTTCCTTTTCCATTCAAGATGGTTTGTAGTTGCTAGTTTGGAGATTGCTGTTTCTTATCAGCATTGCGTCAGTAGAATTACTGACGTGCCCCACCTTTTAGGTACCGGTCCTACCTTTCGAGCAGGTACAAAAATATCAGAGTGGCGCAGTGGAAGACTCAAGCCGAGGGGCAAGTTCCAGGGAAGCAGATTGACCACTCAGCGGAGCTTCGGCGATGATCTTTCGATTACCTTTTCAGGAGATAGCTGATAGCTTTACAAGAGGAGTTGGTAAACATTTTGTAATAAGATGTAATGAGTTAATGTAATTTGTTTTCTTGTTCAAGAACAAGATATCAGTTGTAATCGATGATGTAATGACCTTATTTGGCATTAAAAAGTTTTTAAATTTCCGTGTTGTTACTATGTTGAGATGCATTTGAAGGCAAAGATTCTGGTTGTGTCACGGATATCCGGTAACGGGGATCCGGGGCATTACAAAAGTGGTATCAGAGCTGACTTCAAATTGCAGGCTAACACAGTAAGAAATTTGACTTAAAATGCCAAATAGCTGGATTTAGTTTGGATTGTAGGAAGGTCAAAACCATGATTGTTGCACTTTCCCACTTATGTTAATGACCTTCCCTACATCCAGAACTAACCCTGTGTGTTTTCTTTCTTTGAAGAGCGTTGAGAAGAATCAGAAAAAGCCACCGTAGAATGGCTGAGGGCGAAGGCAGTAGGACCGATGGCACCAACTTCAATATTGAAGCAAAGTTTACTCGTGTATACCAGATGATAGGAGCATTTGTGGAAGCTAGCAGAAACCAAGCACTGCCATAGGGAACTACAGGAGTCGCTGCACCCGCAGACCCGATAAAGATGGTGGAATCATTCAAGAGGATGAAACTACCAGTATTCGAAGGACAGGCCAACCCAACAGCTGCTAACGACTAGATTCATCAGGTGGAAATGGTACTCGAAGTGCTGATGCTTTAGAAGACAACAAGGTTCGTCTGGCCACAATCTTGCTGGAGAAGGATGCCGGGGTATGGTGGCAGTCTGTGAAGCGAGGTCTTGGAAAAGGTTTAATCACTTGGGAGGATTTTCTTGAGGAAATCCGACAACACTACTTTCCCATGGATGTGCAAGAAGAAAAGGCGATGGAGTTCCACAACTTGAAGCAGGAAAATATGTCTGTCAGGGAATATGAGACAAAGTTTTTTCAGCTGTCACGGTATACACAAGAGATGGTTCAGGAGGAAGCAAAGAAGGCCCAAAGGTTTGAGCAAGGGCTTAGGCCTGGACTGAGGTCGAGGATGGTTCCGTTAGGCATCTGCCGATTCGACTAGCTAGTAAGGCGAGCTGTGGTAACAAAAATGGACATGAGACAGAGTCAAGGCGAAGCCGAGACGAAGAAAAAGAGGAAGAAGTATATTCTCACCTCTAATCATGATAAGCGGAACTCAACTCACGAGTCCAGAAAGATTAAAGAGACTAGCCAGATGGTGGTGTATTACTTTTGTAAGGAACAAGGTCATTTCAAGAGTCAATGCTCAAAAAGAACCCAGACAAACACTTGCTGTAACTGCAGAGAAGCCGGGCACAAGAAATCGAATTGTCCACAACTGCAGGGGAACCCCAATGACTAGTTACACAAGGTGGTCGATAAAGGGAAGAAACCGGTCCGCCAGGGACGAACTTCAGTTTAACTGGAAAGAAGTATGAAGTGGTGCATGATCTAGAATTGCAATATATTTTGTTAGTTGCATTTTTGCAAGCCATGAATGACGAACTTGTAATGTGTTCTGTAGCAAGATATTATGACTTTTTATAAAGCATGAAAGTTTTTGGGCATTTAGTCATCTCTTGTCTTGTGCTTATTTAATTAAGTGTTTTGGATAAGGTATAAGGATGAATTTTGTTTTGCCTTCTCCTTGGTAAGCCTCGTTTTCTTCTAAAGAGGGAGTGGTCACCAACCCTCAGGTAGTGCATCCGAGAGCTAGAAGATATGCTGAGAACTTGACTCGGACACTAGAAGGGAGATATGATAAAGCAAGAACGATCATGAGTAGGGAGGTTCCAGAATGATCCACGAAGTGAGATATTCCCCAGCATTCCAGGCGAGGGATGAAATAGGCCACAGAATGATCTGTGGAGTGAGATTGATCTCCAGTATTTCGGGACGAGAGCAACACTCACCGGGAGTTCTGTAATGAGGTCGGCTCCACAATGATCCATGGAGTGAGACATTCCTCAGTATTGCAGACGAGGGATGAAATAGGTCCCAAAATTATCTGTGGAGTAGGAATTGGTCTCCAGTATTCCATGGACGAGAGCTACGCTCATAGGGGAAGATTATGTGATGTTGGCTCCAAAATGATCCATGGAGCGAGATATTCTCCGATATTTCGGAATGTGGGATGAATGAGGCCCCAGAATGTTCTGTGGAGTGGAATTGATCTCTAGTATTCTAGGACGAGAGCAACATTCACAAGCAGGTTTTGGGACGTTGACTCTAGAGCGATCCAAGGAGTGAGATATTCCCTAGTAATCCAGACGAGGGATGAAATAGGCCTCAGAATGTTCTATGCAGTGGGATTGATCTCCAGTATCCCGAGGAAGAGAGTAATACCCATGAAGGAATTCAAGTATGACTGAGGGCTCCAGAATGATCTATGGAGTGAGACATTCCTCAGTATTCCGGACGAGAGGTGAAATAGGCTCCAGAATAATCTGTGGAGTAGGAATTGGTCTCCAGTATTCCAGGGACAAGAGCGATGCTCATGGGGGAAGATTGTGTGACGTTGGCTCCAGAATGATCCACGAAGCGAGATATTCCCTAGTATTCCAGACGAGGGATGAAATAGGCCCCAGTGTGATCTGTGGGGTGGGATTGATCTCCAGTATTTCGGGACGATAGCAACACTCGGGGGGAGCTCGTGTGATGAGGCCCCAGTATGGTCAGTGGAGTAGGATTGATCTCTAGTAGTCCAGGACGAGAGCGACATCCCCCAAGGTGATTCATCCCCAGTACGGTGGATGCGGGATGAGGCAAGCCCCAAAATGATCCACATGATAGATTGATCTCCAGAATGGAATGATGCATTTAGAACTTTAAGATTTAGTTTTCGAGGGTGTTCCTCAAGGAGTTGGAGATGATCAAGGAAAGTATCTTCTGATCATGGATGATTATTTACTATTTTTGCCCCTAGCGTCGTTCTGGGGACAGAACGATTCTAAGGAGGGAGTAATGTAATACCCCGGATAATATAATAATTTTGTATATATATATATATATATATATATATATATATATATATATATATATATATATATGAATTTTCAAGTGCGATTAAATTTGTCAGATTGTTCGTGTGGATGGTTGCGTTCATGGTGGTGCGCAAGAATAGAAAGGACCGATACTAGTACATACACTAGTTGGGAGTGTGCTGTGTAGTACCCTGTATTTTTTTTAAAATAGATTTTAAGATTTATAAATGAATTAAAATGATTTTTGGAGATTTAATAAATATTTTTCTGAAATTTTATCTTCTTACACGTGCAAATGTTTTCTTGGAAAGTTCAAAATCAAAAATTATTTTGGGAAAACTCATTATTTATTATATGAGATTATTTGTGATTTTTCTTGATTTTTTGATTTTTCGAATAATTATTGGACCTATTTGCAAATATTACAAAAAAGGGACTTTTGTGCAAAATTGCCAATGGGAGTGAAAACTCAAGATTTTTTGGATTTTTGGGCTGGGTATAATGCATAGTTAACTCAGGGTTAAAAATTTTACTTTTTTTTTGATGAATTTGATTTATTTTACAAGTTTCGATAAAAGAGGATCCTTTTGCAAAATTGTCATTTTGAGGGGTAAAAGTGCAAATTCATTTTCTGGGCTTTTTAAACAGTGCCAGGCTGACCTTATGATGGTTGTCTTTATTTTTAAATCTCAAATAAATTGGTTTTATCAAGTTTCCAAGTATATGGATCTATATAGGTAAAGATGTGTTTTAAAAGGAGTATTTTTGCAAATGTGTTCAAAACCCTAAAAACCTATATTCCGGCCTACTTAAAAGGTGGAGTATAGCCGTCTTTTGCTGCACAACACAAAGGACTTTATTATTATTATTTCTTGGAGTTTTAAAGAGAAGATCTTGGATTTCTTGCGAAGGAGGGATTTTTCGTATTGCTTTATTATCTTCGTTTGATCTCTTCAACAAGGTGAGTGACATGTTTTGTTTTGTTTTGTTTTATGTATGTTGTATGTGATGATCTATCGATTAGAAATCATGCTAGGAGTTTGTATAATTATACATGAAGTTTTGATGGGTAGATGAATTAAAAGTGAATCCTTTCATGAAACTATATTATTGATAATTGAAACCCTAATTTGTTGACTTGAGATTGTTAAAGAACTGAATAGAAATCATGAGTAGGATGCTTTGCTTCATATACTTGCTGTTTTAACGTATCATGATGTGTTGTATGATGATATTGCATAAAAGTGGATAAAAAGATTACCTTTACATGTGTATAAATGCATAAACTTTATTTGGGGGCTTTTCGTTGAGTAGAAACTTGATTAGTGATTGCTATAATGCTTATATGCATGGATAATTTATTATGAATGATTGTGGATAAATTTAATGGCTATTGGATCTAAGAATCAAGTTTTGGAGTTTTGAGAAAATGAGGTTTAGATTTGGATCTATGCATTATGAACAATTTGGGGATTTCGTGATTTTGTGAAGTTTTGAGAAGTTTTCAATTGGATATGATTTGGTTTAGTACTGAAGTTAAATCTAAATATTTCACCATTTCTAATTGATGAGTTTTGAAGTTTTCTTGGCGCACAAACATATGTACATATATCTTATTTCGTTGTTTTCGAAGAAATTGGGTTTTCGTGTGTTTTGATGGAGTCTTGATTGGATTTCAATTGTTTTGGTTCTGAGATAGTTTTAAACTCTTTACTACTCTTATTGATGGATATTTGAAGTCTAAACTGATGTTAAATTTTGTATTCGAACATATATGTATATAAGATGTTGTTTTGAAAGATTTTTGGGTAAAACTCCTATTTCGAGATCTTGATATGTTTTGATGTGTTTTAATAACTCCTATATGTTATACAAGTTACAATTAATTATCTCAGAAAATTAGTTCTTCAAATTTGTGATTTTTACAAAGTGGAATCGTGTATCGGTTAAAACATGCACAACCTTTAAACTGCAGTCTGGAGGTCTGACAGTCGACTGACCAATGTCGACAGTCGACTGTCGGGGTCCTGGCTAAAGTATTTTCTTGAGTCTCTAATTTTCCTGTGGGACAGTCGACTGACTACCTTATACAGTCGACTGTCTCTGCTCTGAATTAATGTTTTCTGTAAGTGTTGGATTTTCTTGCGGGACAGTTGACTGTCCAGATTACACAGTCGACTGCTGCTGCTCTGATTGTGGTTTTCTCGAGTGTTCGAATTTTTTCGCGGTACAGTCGGCTGGATACAGTATGCGGTCGATGTCACTGCGCTGTTTGATGTTTTTCTTGAGTTTGGGTTTCGCGCGGGACAGTCGACTTACTACCCTATGAAGTCGACTGCTACTGATCTGACCGATGTTTTCTTGAGTTTTCGGATGCTTCTTTTGAACGATTGTTCTTTCAATATTATATTGTTTTAAAAGATGTTTTTGCAATGTTTACAGATAATTATATTGTATTTACGATGGAGTTTTAAATGTATTCTTTTGACCTTATTTGAGTTATACGTGCTTTCAAAGGAATTGATGTTTTGTGATATTCAACAACCTAAAAATATGGTTTTCAGTTGTTTGATGGATTTAATATTTTATTTGGATTTTGGAATTTTATATAAGATTTAAATTTTTTTGATTTAATAAGTTTCTTCATATAATCGTCGTGGCGATGGATTTGTAAATTTTATTTAAAGTTTTGGTCTTGATGGATGAGTTGTGAATCCCTAGGAGTTGAATGGGAATCCTGTGAACCGACAGATGAGATTTGTTGATTTAGACCAGTTGGGTCTTGGGGTTGTTGTTGAGTGTTCAAGTCCGGTAGGATACACTAACTCTAGAGATGAGGCTTTTTGTGTTTTAATAATAACCAACTTAAGGACAAGCACTAGTAGAGATGTGATGGAACTTGAAAAATGTAAGTATATGATCTGGTCTATTAGTCCAACAGATGCGTTCCAGGAATATTTGTTGTTCTGTCTCGAGAGGACATTTGAATGTTCGCGTGTCGAGGGTCTACAGGCCTATTCACGGAGCATGCAGGGTGCATTCGCATGTCAAGGATCGGCAGGCCTATTCACGGAATGTACCTAGTGTATCTGCACATTGAGGGCCTTGCAAGCCTATTCATGGGGTACATGGTTGGGAGGTGGTTCTCAGGTTTATGAGCCATTCTTACATGATGCTTGCAAATTTAGGACTGTGGTTCCTATTCGCGGAGTATTCTGGATCTTGTTTTCCATCACCATAGTAGGATTAGTTGCATAACGAGAGATCTAACCCTATAAAGTCGAGATCGTTAAGGGCTTGCACCGGACCTATGTAGTATAGAATGCATAGAATCCGACAAGTATGCATTAGAGAGTCAGCATATAGCATTGATGTTTTTTGACTTGGTTTTATACATGTTGTTTTCTATTTTTCCTACACTCGACACTTAGTCTAGTTTCACTTGTTGTTTTCATGCTCTACAATTTACTATCTTATATTCCATGATGTTTTCATGCTTTACTTATTGTTACTTCTCATTTCATTTGTTCTTGCTGTTAATACATGTTGTTGATGACTCTATGTTTTATGATTTATTTATGTTGCTTTCTTTTTATGTCACTCACACCGTTATGGCTGACCCCTGTAGTTTTGGGGGTTAGGGTTATCTCTAGCCTCATGTTTTATAGGTAGGTGCTTATAGTTTGGGATTTGGATGCTTGTGCTAGAATGTTAAAAGAGTTTATGTAAAATTGTAAAAGAAAGTGTTGTAAAAGAAAAAATATTGTAATTCAAGGTGTTTGTATTCCGCTGTGTTTTGTAAACAAGTGTTGTAATAAAAGTTGAAATAAAAATTATTTGTGTTTTTGGCTATGTTTACTATTACAATTGAAGTTGATGCTGGGAATTGTGCCACGTATTTCTGAGATATCATACTGGAAATTCGGGGTGCTACATGATGCATATGCAAATATGCAGTTGTATATTACCACAATGGATATTCTTTGCATGCACTCAAATCCAACCTCTCATCTCTCATCTAAAACTTGATCAAGGGCTAAAAATTACAGCCATGCAAATATCTCCCCAAAACAATGGGCTAGAACCCTTGTTTTGGGAAAACCACTATGTCACATCCCCCCCTCCCACCCCTATGGCCGGCCTACCCCCCTCACACCCTCACTCCTTCTCACTTCTTAAAAACCCTTCCTGTAACACCCTGGATCCTCGTTACCGGACATCCATGACGCAACCAGAATCTTTGCCTTCAAATGCATCTCAACACAGTAATAACACGGAAATTTAAAAACTTTTTATTGCCAAATAAGGTCATTACATTATCGATTACAACCAATATCTTGTTTTTGAACAAGAATACAAACTACATTAACTAATTACATCTTATTACAAAATATTTAACAACTCTTGTAAAGCTATCAGCTGTCTCCCAGAATGGTAATCGACTGATCACCGCCGAATCTCCGCTGAGTGGTCAATCTTCTTTCCTGGGGCTTGCTCCTCGGCTTGAGTCTTCCGTTGCGCGACTCTGATATTTCTGCACCTGCTCGAAAAGTAGTGTAGTGCCCCGAATTTCTAATATAATATCTTAGAAAATACGTGGCACAATCCCAGCATCAACTTCAATGTAACATTAAACACAACCAACACCACTAAAATTTTCAACTTTTATTACAACAAACTTTTTCATTGCACAGCGGAATACAAAACAACTCAAATCATAATTTTCTTTTATTTACAACACAATCTTTTTACAACACCTGTTCTTACAAATTTACACAAAACTCTTATAATCAAATTATCTCAAACTATCTCAAGCATCCAACCTCCATACTCTAAGCAACAACCTGCAACATATGAGGCTAGAGATAACCCTAACCCCCAAACTAAAGGGGTCAGCCATAAATGGTGTGAGTGACATAAAACAAACAAACACATAAATAATCATTAAGCAAGGATTCTTAAACAACAGGCAGTAAACATGAATACATAAAATACGATGTAGCAAGTAAAGTAAACAACAAGTGATACTAAACCAAGTGTCAAGTGTAGAAAACAGGGAACCACATGCATAAAAACCAAGTCAAGAAAACATAAACTCTATATGCGGACTCTCTAATGCGTACTTGTCGAAGTCTATGCATCCCACTCTACATAGGTTCGGTGCAAGCCCTTAACGTCTTCACTTCATAGGGTTCAATCCCCCGCTATGCAAATAATCCTAACACGATGACTACTACGAGATAAAGATAAGCTGTGAATAGTCGTCCATGCCCGATAATTCCGGAGATCAATCCCACACCACAAGTAATTACCGTGATAATTCCGGAGACATATCCCACACCACAAGTAATCTACCGTGATAATTCTGGAAATATATCCCACACCACAAGTAATCTACCGTGATAATTCCGGAGATTAAATCCCACACCGAAACATTGACACATCATCACACGAATACCACATGTGTTTCGCCTCGACTCTGATAATTCCGGAGATCAATCCCACACCGAAAGCAACTACTTGGATAATTCCGGAGATATATCTCACACCCAAAGTAAAATACTTGGATAATTCCGGAGATAGATCCCACACCCAAAGTAAGATACTTCGATAATTCCGGAGATTAAATCCCACACCGAAAGCCATACTGAGGTACTTGACTCATGTTCCCGTTCATCATATCACCACTAGTGCTTGTCCTTATTATTTTTGGGTTACTTAATTACTCAGCGAATCTCCTAGAGTGGTGTACCCTACCAGACTTAACTCAAAACTGAATAACTGAAATGCCTCAACAGGCCTCAACAAAATAACTCAACACCGATATACTAGGGTCACACACATCCTCTAGAGACTCAAACTCAAAAAGTCTAAACCAACTTTCCACTAAACAAATTAGCTCAACTGAATATCTTAAAATCAAATGCTTAACTGAATATCTCAAATCAAATGCTTAACTGAGGACAAAATATAGGCCAAAATATCTGAAGACTAATCATTCGAAAGAACACTCAAGTTACAAAAACTCATCAGTACCAGTCGACTTATACTGTAGTAAGTCGACTGTCCAGAGGACAAATATTCATGATTTTAAGAAAATAGACTAAGTCATATAAGTCGACTTAAGAAGTCATCGGTCGACTTACCCGAGACAAATTCCAATAATTTTCACAAAAATATTCTAAGTACCAACAGTCGACTTAAGGAGTTATAGGTCGACTGTCCAGAGAAGAAACTGCAATAACTTTACAAAATATTTTCTAAGTAAACCAGTCGACTGAATAATGGTCTAAGTCGACTGTCCAGAACGGGTTTTCAAAAGAACTGAAGATACAGCAGCAGGATCGTACCAGTCGACTGAATAGTAGACCAGTCGACTGTCGGCCTACAGTTTACATAATTTAGGTCTGAATACAATAATCAAAACTGAAGTTTTTCTAAAGATTCATTGTTTATGAAAATAGTTCGTGTTCAGGCAAAATGACAAATCTCAGATAATCTTCATTATAGATACCTTACTCAATCATTCAATATCTCAAAACTCAAGTTCTCATGTTCTAAAATTACTAATTTTTCCATTAGGGTTTCTAAATACTGAATCCTTTTCTCAACTCAAACCAAGATCTGTTTGTAATCACAAGATCCAGATGTTCATCCATCCGATCATAACCATACTCAAATCTTAACATGCTTTCTAGCAATACAATTTTATGAACCAAGATCTACTAGTCATTCATTAAATTCACATACATGGTACAAACAACAACCTTTGCATCGTTCTCATGCAAAATACTAAATAACATACATGCCAAACCAACAACATAACAATCGATCACATTAATCAACCCACAATACAAGATTCATGTCATTCTCAACATCAAAACAAAACAACAAACAAATTTACATCACTCACTTTTGAATTGAAAAGATGCAAAGAAAAGCCTTCCTTTTTGCGAGATCCAAATCTTCCTCTTGCTCGACCAAAATGAATCACAAAATTCTGTATATTCCAACAAATGACGGCTGCCAAAATCCTTTTAAATATCCGGAATAAGAGTTTAGGGTTTTACCCTACTTTTTCAAAATAATCCCTTCAAAATACCACCTTACATATATAGTTCTATACTTGGAAATTCAATAAGTTTCATTTAAATTAGGATTTAACAGTAAAATATAATCCCAAATCTCAACCACTACTGTTCAAAACGTCCAGAAAATACATTTTATATTTTAATCCCTAAAAATGACAAATTTACAAAAAGGTCCTTCTTTTCTCAAAATTTGCAAATAGTTCCAATTAATTTCAGAAAAATCTGGAAAAATACTAAATAAATCCCAAATATTAAATAATGATTTTTCATGAAGAAAACTTGACTTTCAAACTTCTCAAGAAAGTATTTGCATGTGTTTTGCACGTGTATAAAGATAAATTTTTCTGAAAATATTCATAAATTCTCCAAAAATTATTTTAGTCATTTATAAACCTTTTAAAAATAATATTTTAAAAATATGGGGTTCTACAAGTACAACCGGTACCTAAAAGGTGGGGAATGTCAGTGCTTCGACTAACGCAATGCTAATAAGAAACAGATCTCCAAACTGGCAACCACAAACCATCTTGAATGGAAAAAGAAACGTGCATCATAATTCCCTAGTATTCGTGTATGCCATGACCTGAAGGCTAATGCATAATACAATGCACAGAAACAGATGCACTTAATCTAATATCAGCAAAACTCTGGATACGCATGCATCCCATACTACATACGCTCCAAATCAAGCCGTCCTCTCCAATTTCAGGGTTTTGAAACCTCGCCATGCAAAATGTATTCTACTATTGTACTCAACCTGTTCCTGATAGATACCACATGGCTGGTTAATCCTAAAGTTATTACTGCTAACACAGTGGTGTCCCCGTTTCCCACCCGTTCCCAATCCGGTCTGGATCACACCAAATGTCGTGACGATCTTACAGATATGCATCCTGCATATCCATGGCGCCGAAGATCTATAAGACTGCCACCCCTTATGGTCCGTTCATGTCCACCAACATAAGAACATGACGGCCTCAAGGGTCTAAGCACCCTAGCCGACAGAAATTCTTTCCATTCTTACCACGACACTTCAGGAATTAACAGAGCGAGATACGGCTTCCGTGTGCTTAGCTAGAGAGCGAACACAACCCATATCCCTACGACAGGAAGAGAACAACCCTGGTTATCACCGCCTAGTGCTGACCCTCAGAACAAGTCGAATTATAGGGAATCACCCCTAATATCAACTTGGTCCTTAAGCGGAAGTAAGAAACTTAATTGAATAGCAATTACTAAAATATGCTTTTCATCCAAAATCATGCACGTAGTTCTATCGAACCATTGATCCCCGACCGGTCTGTCAAAATAATAATTTGGCGAGTCTATACTTATCAGCTGCCATACTCCTGTTGGTCCTTGACCACTTCCCGGCCCGTGACCCCTAGCTAGTGGTACAACGGTGCCCAAGAAAATGCCTTCTATCGGCAATGCTTTCAACCATAACACCAAACTATTGACAGACCAAGGAGATAAACACAAACAAACATACTCCAAATGCGGTAAGGTCGATTTCTTGAGTAATGCAATGCTACTAGCCAGTAGCCACGAGTCTTTAACTTCTAATCCATGAACTGAGTTGCATGAATATCACCTATTACCCCCAAAAGCAAGTCCATGAACTCTTATCTACAAGAGGGGAATAGTACTTTCAACACTTAGTCAAAAATCTTGACTAGCGAACTTGGTTGCTTCTGCCTGAAACTTAGAAAGGTCATATCTCCCACAAAACAACTCGGATTTGGGTGTTCAAGCCTAATCTAGAAAGGTAAAGACCTAGGCTACAACTCTCTAGTTGATCATCACCTCAGATTCAGTCATCTAAATCCTCAAATTAGCCTCACAAACCTCAGCCTGTGTACTTCATGTACACTGGCTGTACCTTACCGATAGCACAAAACCTTACCTGCTCATTGGAATGATACAAATCCATGTTCTGTGGAAAGGTGTGAATATCCTCTACAACTTCCTAGTTGATCACCAATCCCAAATGTTTTATTTGATCACCCTAAAATAGACATTTCTCTTAGGTGTACAAAACCACACATAAGGCATAACTCAAACAGAGCGTTCAGCTCAAAATCTGGTTTATTTCCAATCTTGCAAAAATCATATAATCTAATCACAGGAATTTCTTCAAATAGGGCTCTTTGGAAAGATCTATATGTCTACTAGAAATTCCTAATAGAGCACCTCCTCAAATTATACCCTCACAGAGCCACAAAAGTACCATCTTATCATAATGTCCATACTGACTGAGTTATGCACAGTACATTCTAAAAAATCTATCATAAATCACATATTTATCAAATGGTCATCAAATATGTATTACAAAAACTAGACATCATCAGGTGTAACATGCAAAAAGTTTCATATCCAAATTTCAAGTAATCAATGAGTTCGACCTGTTGTAAGCATGCATAAAGATTCTGTTGTTCTTCAGTTACTATCTAGACTACTGTGGATTGATTAATTTTTAACATGCATGAAACTTCATCCAAATAATTTAAAAATTTTTCCATAGTGTCTAGATGCATGCAAGAAATCATGGTAAAAATTTCAGAATTATATCATGTGTCAAGTAATTGTAAGAATTCTCAAAAGCTCAGTTATCACAATAGACAGATCATGTTCCTGCCTTACGGCTCAGTCCTCAAATTGGATTTTATTAAAATATCAAACATCATCAAAAAATTCCAAAATAAATCATGAATCTTCTAGACATGTATGAGATCATTTTGTGGAAATTTGAAGATCAAATTCCAAGTAATTTGCTCTCTGGAAATTAGTAACTAAAGCATATATATCATGTTTCCTGTTATCATTTCCAAATTCTAATAATCTACTCTTAAATCAACCATCCTCAACTACTATACTCATTGCATGCAAGTAATTAAACAAGAATGAACAAGAACAAGTTCAGAGAACTCCCCACCCTTAGTTGGCTTGAGAAGATGAGGTGTGCCTTGAGCTTGCTTCTCCAAAATCCTACTCCTAAGCTAGGAAATGCTTCATCTTTCTTTTTCTCCTTTCACTCTTTCCTTCTCCTTTCTTTTTCTTTTCTAAAACTCCAGGGCTCAAGAGGTGGGAAAGGAGGGGTTTTATCAAGAGAGGTGTAAGGGAAATATAGGGGAAGGCCGGCCAATATAGGGGTAGGGGGTAGGGTGAGGTGGCAAGCTGGTTTTTTGCCAAAAACCATAGTCTAGCTCATTGTTTTTGAGACAAGGCTTGGGCTAAAATTCTTTATTCTTGATCAAGCTCTAAATGAGAGATGAGAGGTTATACTTGAGTGCATGCAAAGTATATCCATTATAGTACCATACAATTATATATTTGCATATGTACCGAACTCCAAACTACTATATGTACTAGCACTGGTCCTTCTCATTCTCGCGCATCATCAAGAACACAACCATCCACCTGAACCGCCCCGCAAACAAAAATGCACTCCATCATTCATACGTATATAATCAAACAACACTGCAATATATATATATATATATATACACACACAAACTATATATATATATATATATATATATATATATATATATATATATATATATACAAAAGCATTATATTATTCAGGGTATTACACCTCCTTCTCACTATCGCTTCAGATCAGAAATTTCAGAAAGAAAAAGAGAGAATGAGAGAGTGAAAGAAGGTAAGAAAAAAAAGAGAGATGTTCAAGCTCTTGGAGAAGGAAATTGGAGGAGGAAGCCAAAGCCAATCTCATCTTCTCAAGCCACAACCAAGGGTGGGGAGTTCTGAGAACTTTAGTCTTGTTTCTCTTGTTTGCTTTTCTTGCATGAATCAAGTAGTAATAGCTTTGAGAATGACTGATTAGGAGTAGTTTGTTAGAATCTGAAAATGGAAACAGAAAACATGATCTATATGCCTTAGTCCCGAATTTCCAGAGAACAAAATAATTGGAATTTTATCACCAAATTTTCACAGAATGATCTCAAGTATATCTAGAAGCTACATGATTTATTTTGGGTTCTTCTGATGTTATTTAACATTTTAATAAAATTAATTTTGAGGACTGAGTCGTAAGGCAGAGACTGGGTCTGTCTATTGTAACAACTGAAATTATGGGAATTCTTAGAATTAATTGACTCATGATCCATTTCTAAAAAAATTTCCATGTTATCTTGCCTGTATCTAGACTCTACAGAAAAATAATGAAATTATTTGGACGACACTTGATGCATGTTCAAAATTAATTAATCAAGAGTAGTCAAGACAATGACTAAAGAACAGTAGAACTTTTATACCTGATTATAATGGGTAGAACTCCTTGAATACTTGAAATTTGGATGTGATCCTTTTTGCATGTTATACAGGATGATGTCTAGCTTCTGAAAATGTAAATTTGATAACCATAGGTTATGCATGTGATTTATTGTGAATATTTTAGCATGTACTGTGCAGAACCTATTCAGGATTGATACTCTGATAAGATGGTATCTTTATGGCTCTGTATGAGCAGAATGTGAGAAAGTGTACAACTAGGAAACCGTAGTAGACATCTTGAGCTTTCTAAAAATCCCTATTTCAAGAATTTCCTGTGAGTAGAACAATAGATATGATTTTTGCAAGTTGGGACAGAAACCATATTTTAAGCTATAGGCTCTGTTTGAGTAATGCTTTGTGTATGGTTCTGTATACCTGAGGTAAATGACTGTTTTATGGTAATCAAATGAAACAAATGGGATTGGTGATCAACTATAAAGTTGTAGAGGACATTCACATCTTCTCTAGAACCTGAATTTGTATCATTCCGATGAGTAGGTAGAGTTTTATGCTATCGGTAAGGTGCAGCCAGTGTATAGGAAGTACACAGGCTAAGGTTTGTAACGTTATTTTGAGGAATGAGATGATTGAATCAGAGGTGATGATCAACTAGAGAACTGTAGCCTAGGTCTTTAGCTTTTCAGATTGGGCTAGAACACCCAAATTTGAGTTGTATTATGGGAGTTATGACATTTTAAGTTTCAGGCAGAAAAACCACAATTTGTTTAGACATGATTTTGACTAAGTGTTGGGAGAACCTTTCCCCTTTTGTACATAAGAGTTTTAACTTGTTATTTGGGATGATTGGTGTTATTTTACTGGTTTTGTTGGTATTTGACTCCTGTTGAGGATATTGTGACTCGAGTTAGTCACAAGGGTAGGGTGATACCCTACGTCTATCGACCCTAAGATTTGAACTTCCGCCGAGGCGTTGGACGTCTGAATTGGTGCCGTCGAGTTTTATTCATGCTGGTTAAGGATGAACACGGGCCGTGCTGAGGGACGAATTCCAAACTAGGGGAAGTGGCGAGCAGGACATTGTGTCGCCGGGGCCGCGAGTCGATAGGCAGGATTATGGGAGGAACTCGTTATGTCACCTGAATGATTAGAGTGGGTCTTGGATTAGAGTGATTGTGTTAGATATGAACATTGCATTAGTACTAGTAGACTATAGTTGGGTGTTGTACTTTTCCTGTCGTAGGGATACAGATTTGGTTCTCAGGTTTTGAGTTCGCAGGTCTCGTATCTTGATCTGTTAACTCCCAATGAGCCGGGGTAAGGAACAGGAGAAGAACTCATGTTGGATAGGGGGATTTGAACCTCGAGGCTGTCATGTTCCAATGTGCGTCGATTTTGTTTTATATATGAATCAACGTCATGGGTACATGGTTTGGTACCGGAAGGTTTTCACGGCTTTTTGAGTGAGGTCCGTGTGCGGGTACTAAGTGGCAAAGGTGATCACCACTATAGGGACTGCAGTAACGAGCAGACCGATTAACTGCAACCTCCTCAGACACGGTAAATCTATTGGGAATAAGATTAGTACAAGTGTAGGTTGCATGGCGAGGGATTGAACCTTACATTCAGGAGAGGCCAACTCTTTGGAAAGTATGTAGAATAGGATGTATACGTTTCCATTGAAGTTGATTTTGGGGAAGTATGAAGTCGGGGATGCATACGTTCCCAAATGAATTGCATTAGAGTAGGTCCATCGTGTGCATTATTTGTGTTGTGTATTAGATTAGGCCATGTCATACTTTGATCTGGAACGTATGTAGTTGTCACGCCCCGCTTCCCAAAATACTGAACACGAGTACGTAACGTAGGTCCAGCGAATGATGTAAACACCATCCATAAGCTGTACCAGACTAACACAGTAATATGATCAACAAAATACAACCATGCAAGAAATATAACCACATGAATCAATGATAAAGTTCCAATAATAATGAAATAAACCAATAGTATATATATCCAACATTAGGGATCCAAACAAACTACGGGTCATAGAGCCCAAAACAAAGTACAAGTTATAACAATGTTCAGAAAATAAATCTAGCAGCAAGTAATAAAACTATGCAGCGGAGACTGGATCCAACACTAGAAACGTTGCTCACCAATTTCTTCGGGAACAGATCCTTCAGTACCTATAAAATCTTGATTTAAAAAGAAAGAAAAGAGTGCTCTTACAGCAAGTCGTGGGTGGCAAGTAGAGAAAACAAAGGGTAATAGGAAATCATGAATATCAAAGGAAAGAAACATGGTCAAAGACAAAGAACAAAACAAAGAGCAAACAATAATATTAAAGTTGTACAATAATCACACATGAGATGCGTGATGTCAAGTCAACTTCAATACAAGATCAAGTATGCAGGTTGTTAAATATTTTATTAGCCTATCTAGTGCACGTACTGCTGTGTCCCATTCCACAGGTTTCGCGCAAGCACAGTGATCGTTTTAGACCGATGGTGAATTCACGATTCGTATACTCGGTATTAATAACAATAATTTACGTGCAAGAATCATCAATAAATCATTGCAATTAATACTCTTCCTTCCAAGACAATACAATATAACGATGAGGCCTTACCGAGTGTATTTTCCGATCGTTCTACCAAGTCTACCCATAATACCCCGGCTTGGTATTAGTTTATTTTCATCCTATGTGAGCATGCAAGAGGTTTTCAATATTTTATAATACTAAGTGTGTCTAATTATATGCGTTACAGACAAAGTAAGGAGCAAACAAGTCAAATCTACACACATCACATGATCAGGACAGCATGACGTTGCTGTACTAAAACATGGATTACAGCTACTACAAAATAGCAAACCTGAATCTGCCAGAAGATCTGGAAAGTAGACTTCCATACGGTTCCAGTGAGTATAATTAAGGCATTTAAAAGACATAGGAACTAGGGTGAAAACTCTATTCTAATCAGGTTTTATGTTTAGTCAGCATGCAGTAGGTTATGTTCTACTAATTATTTTTGGTCAGAGAACTCACTAATAAAATGTACAAAAATTCAAGAAAGTAGCTATACATGTCTAGGTCTAGCCTGATTTATTTTAGATTTTTCTTTTACTTTTAACAGGGTCAAATAAAATAAGAGACAGCAGGATACACATGAAATTATGAGTCTGAAATTACTAACACAGTTGTAGTAAAGTGATGATATCTAACAGATGACAAATTGGAATTTAAATCCAGACCAGGGAAAAATTATCTAGACATTAAGGGCTACATTTTATGTTCAGTAAGTTTCTTCAAATTATGTCATTAGTATGGCTAAAAATCTGATTCAAAGTAAAATATACAGCAGTCCAGAAATCAACTTAACATAAAAAAACATCAAATAAATCATATGATCATATATAGCATGCAAATTGGTGATCAAAGCAATCCTAGGTGTCAACATTGAAATTTCTATGGTTTAAGATACAATTATCATAGTCATTGTGTTAATTTATCGAGCAATTTCAATTTAGCATATACAATTTCAATGTCTAATCTATCAAGCAGTCCTATGTATGAATCTAGTTATTTAATGTGCAAATGCATGAAACATTGGGGACTAGGTTTAGATCGAAGAGATAGCACGATGTTAAGAGTACGTCGGGTTAGCTCGTGTAAACCCTCAATAATCTTAACGGAATTGTCAAAAGCAGTTTTTGATAACAAAATGGACGTATCTATTTGCAGGAGATCAAATAATCTTGAACACAAACAATAAAAAGGGTTCAAGAAGAGACTTGCTTGGTGAATTGTAGATTCGAACAAATAAGAATAATGGGATTGGAATCCCGGCGAAAATCCTAAAGCACGTGCGAAATACGGCAAAGAAATCCTAAGCAACAAACAGCAACAGCAGCCTATCTTCACACCGGATCGACCAAACACAGGACAGTGAATCCTGGATCCAATGCGCCAAAACACGGGACACCGAATGCAGCCAATAGGAGATCTTCTCCTACCTCACGACAAAGAGAAAGAGATCGGTGGACGGCGCGGCGCTTCGACTGCGACGGGGCGGCTGCGTTGGCACCACGATCGGGAAGCGATGGCGGCAACAACAATCATGACAATGCGAAGCTCTGTTTTCTCGGTCGAAAACAGGGGGACGACGATGCACGACCTTAAGGACTCGAACGGCGATGCTAGGGGACTCCTATGGAGCGGCGAGGGACGGCGAAGGCAATGGTGAGGTGCACGACGCGGGGTAGGGCGACGACGAGGAGTTATGGTGATGGGAAAGCTTCAGTGATTGGGTTTCGATGGTGATGGCGAGGACACGGGGACGCGATGAGGACGGTGAGGTCGAGGGGATGAGGGGACGATGAAATGGTGATGATGGTATTGGAAGATGGTCGGGGTTGGCGATGGGGGTAAGGGTTTACGGTTTGGGTTTTGGGGTGTTTAGAAACAGAGAATAAGAGAAGTAGGGGGATCGGGGAGAGAGACCAGAGGAGAGAGAGAGGGATAATTAATTAGGGCTAATTAAGAGGTATTTATAAGGATTAGAAAATTAGGGTTTAGGTTGAAATTTTGTGGGTTCTGGGTAACGGTTTTGGCTCCAAAAAGAGACAAACAAAAGCAATGAGATGGGACGAACATAAAGGAGAAAAAATCGAACTCAAAATAGAAAGAACAAAATAGCAAACAGAACAGGATCAACCAAAAGAACACAGATTGGTCAAGAGAGAATGAAAGAACCCAGGAAAAGACAAAATACACCATAACAAATGAATCCAAATTCAATAATCAAAAGAATACAAAATACAATAAAATCCATAAATAGGACTTACAGTAGTATGGGATGCATGCGTATCGAGAGTCCCAAAGTCTTGCTGCATTAGAATAAGGCATGTGACTAGTGCATTTAGTTGATCATGGCATACACGAACACTGGAGAATTAGGATGCACATTTCCTTTTCCATTCAAGATGGTTTGTGGTTGCCAGTTTGGAGATCGCTGTTTCTTATCAACATTGCGTCAGTAGAATTATTGACATTCCCCATTTTTTAGGTACCAGTTCTACCTTTTGAGCATGTGCAGAAATATTAGAGTCGCGCAGCGGAAGACTCAAGCTGAGGAGCAAGTTCTAGGGAAGTAGATTGACCACTCAGCGGAGCTTCGGCGGTGATCAGTCGATTACCATCGCGGGAGACAGCTGATAGCTTTACAAGAGGAGTTGGTAGATATTTTGTAATAAGATGTAATGAGTTAATGTAATTTGTATTCTTATTCATGAACAAGATATCTATTGTAATCGATGATGTAATGACTTTATTTGGCAATAAAAAGTTTTTAAATTTCCGTGTTCTTACTGTGTTGAGATGCATTTGAAGGTAAAGATTCTGGTTGCGTCACGAATATTCGGTAAAGGTGATCCGGGGCGTTACATTTGTAAGACTCCGCAAAATAGTATATATCTATTTGTATTTTAATCCATCCACGGTTGAGAGTTGCACGTATGAATGGAATTTTCTCAATTTTAATTGAATAAATATTGAAATATATTATTATTCGATGTATTTTGAACTAAACAAAGGTGCAATTGTAAAAGCAGAGTTGGGATATACTTGTCTCAATTATAATTGAAGATGAAATGTATAAATAATTGACTATTATTTGTATAATAATATATGAATATGATTGCTTGTGTTTATAAAATTTTGTCTTAAAATTTATTTTTGAGTGTGCTACAATTTGTTTGTACAAATTTATTTTTTTGTGCACCAATTTGAGTGTATGTTTGAGTCAAATAAACATGGTTGGACATTTGGGCTGTACTCATGTTCAATTTGATTCTATGAGCCCAATGTGTCATGTGCACATCATATATCTATATAATAAATTACAAAGAAAGCTATCATGCGGCTCTCCTTCAATCTCCCCTAAAATCAATGGCCTAGATTGATTCTCACAAAACATATTTTTCCGCCCAAAATTTCAAACCCCACAATTTCAAAATAAACACACACACTCTCTCTTTTTCCCAAAATACCCTCCCGTTCTCTCTCTTTCTCACTCACTCTCTCTCTCTCTCCCGCTTACTGTCTCTCTCTTCCTTTTGCTCTCTCTCTCATCGATCCGGCTCCATCTCTCTTTCTCTCTCTCAGCTCATTTCCCCAACCCACCCCTCTCTCTCTCTCTCGAGTCACTTCCCGACCCCCCTTCTCTCTCTCAACGCCCTGAAGCCCCGCCCCCCACTCTCTCTCCACACCCCACCTCCTGAAGCCAGCCTCGATGCCCCGACGCCCCGACTTCTGCAGCCACCACCTCGGCGGCCCGCCTGCTCAATCTAGCCCCAACACCTTACCTCTTGGCGCTGCCCTCCTCTCTTTCTCAATTAGGGTTGCTATGTCTACAAGCATTGCCCCCCTCCGTCTTCGTTACCAAGGTATCTCATCAAATTATGGTTTTGATTTCGATGTTGTTTTGTTTGCTTGGACTTCTGTTGGTGATCGAATTATAGGGTGATTGAGGTTTCAGAAGCAATTATTACGTTTTTTGAGAATAAAAGGAGGTTTTTTTTATGATGGGGAAAGGGGTTATAATGGTAGTGATTTTGGGATTGTATTGAAGCTTAGATTAGTTAAAATTGGTGACTGGAAATTTCCTTTTTTTAAAAGTATTTTATGTTTGTACATGCACACTACCATATATACATAGAATTCTGGTTGTTAGTTTTCATTCTAAGTTTCTAATTGAACTTGCAATAGTTTCTTTATATTATACCTCACTTTTATTCAAGGTTGCTAACCGCTACTTCCGCTTGCACTTCTCCTGCTCCTCATAAAAAAAGCAGCGCCGCTTCCACCGCTGCTTCCGCTTGCACTTCTCCTCCTCCTCCTTATCGGAAAAGCATCGGTTTTGATGACATGGGCAATTCCAGCTCCTAGGTCAAATTTTTGTCGTAATTTCATCTTCTTTGAAAAATTAGGATTTTAATCTATGAGTAATTTAATTTTTGCCATAATTTAATCAATCGAATTTCAAATGATTTTCTTTGAAAAATTGGGTTTTAATCTATGAGTAAACTAATCTTTACTTTTTGGAAATTTGGGATCAAAATGCATCACTTGAAAAAAGAATTATGTTGTCAATAGGTTGATATTTAGTCTACTAATGATGGCTAAATCATTTGAGATGTTTATTGTTTCGTATCGAGTGTCTTTGTGTTTGAGATTGTAGCATTGTTTCATAGTTGTCGTTAAGTAATTTAAGATGGGTGGTTGAAGAACTTTACAATTTGTAAATTAGAATTTGTGATTAGTTAATTTCAATATCAGGGAAGAATAATTGATCATAATTCTCTACTTTGAAAAAAATGATGTCAATAAAAAGTAAGTCAATAACCATCTTTTGCATAACTTTTAGTGTAACTAAAGTTATCCTTTTTAATGGGTTTAGGGAGAGTAGGAAAAGCTGTAGTCTAATTTTAGTTTAGATGTCTAATATATCTCAAATTTTGGGTTCAGTTAACTACTGGTCTGTCAATTTTGAAGAGTCACCAGAACTGTTCAAAACTAGGATATCCAAAGGTATGTTAGATAGACGCATCTATGTAATAAAACAGAGTTAGGTACCTGGACTGGATGGGTAAGTCAATAGTCTATTAGAGTTGGTCTAACTAAACCTGGTAGTCTTTGGTTCTTAGTGCTTTGCTTTAACTTTTAATCTATAGTTGAACTTCACAACAAAGGCTGAAGAGTATGGGTTCTTGAAAGTACCATTCTTCGTAAAGTCATTGTAGTATGGAATAATGTCTTATCAAGGAATAAAGTGACTAAACTAATAAGTGTATGTCATTCTTTTCCTTCTTCGAGGTTCTAGGATCAATTTAAGATCTAGAACAACTTGAATCCATGTAGATGTTGTTTAGTATATTTTTCACGCTGTGCGTAGAGTTTATGTGTAGTGGATATACATTTCCCTTTGTTATTTCTATTTTCTGCATGCATGTAGCATGTATACATTTCCTGTTGTTATTTCTGCTTGCATCTACATGCATGCTCAAAGGTTGTGCCATGTGTTTGGGCATTCTATATCTATTTATGGTTGGCTGATAAGGAAACCAATTCCATTATTTCAATAATGATGCACACAAAAAGAATATATTACTCTTATGACACTTTATTGTTTTTTATTCATTATCATTCTCACCCGAAACATGATTAATCTTTCATACTATATCTTGGTCATTTATTTGTAGTTATAGCTTTAACCGGTGTGAGATTAAATTTATTTATATCACAAGCTCATGTTTTAGGTCAACTAAATTTCATTCCATCACTATCATAGCGTTGTAGCAGAAAGAGCCACATGAGAACATCATCTTTTCGTGTACTTGGTCTATTTGGAGGAAAGAAGAAAAGTGAGATTGGCGATGACAAACCTTCAAATGTGATCTTTCTTTGAACCTGCAAAATTGGAGATTCCATGACATACAGTACTGTTTTATAATTGTTTGCTTGCTTAGAATAGATCAAGCACACTTTCTCCACATTGTACCGTAAACCTTTAGTATTCATATTCACTCCATTCCTCTTAATGTATATGTGTCAATTTCTGTTTGAATGGATTCCCTTTTAAATATTGAAGGACCAGTTTGTACAGGTCAATTTCTGCACTTGGGGCTCATGCAATGTATCTAATAATATGAATATTGTTCCTTTTGCGCTTATATTTGACGCCTTTTGGTATATATCACATTGAAAAGCGACACAGTTGAGGCTGATTGCAACTGTTTAATCTTTATCGTTTGTTGCAGGATTCTCCAATCTACAACTTTATCAATAACCTCTCTCCTATCCAGCCTGTTAAATCAGCACATGGAACCCAAGTGTTCCATTCTCTTAGTTTTGCTTCAATTTCTTCTGTCTTTTCTTCACCACATATAAATTTGCAAAAGGAACCAAGATTTTTGATAAGGTAACTATTAGACACAATTCTTTGCTATGTTACTTTCCTCTACTTTCTCTTTTGTTTAATGTAACTTTTATTAATGGATTTAAAGCAGCTTTCACTCTGCTTTTAACTCAAAAGAACAAAAAATTATTAGTCACGATTCCTTATATGTTCATGAAATGTGAATGGGACTGTTGTGACATAATTGCTAATAATTCTTCTTCATTTTTAAAACAAATTTTTGATGTAGTAGCTTTGCAATTTTTAAATGCCTGACTATTTTTTTTATGGACAATTCATTTAATTTAATGACTATATACTTTTGTAGGCATTTATAGCACGTGTATTATACTTTTGTCTGCTTGAGCATCATTGCTAAAAATGATTTAGTGAATCAGCACTCGAAAGTAGTAGACGAAGCTGTTTTAGGTAAGCATCTCCTTTCATTGTCCTACAATTCTGGTGAATATTTAAATTTGAAGTGATTATTATTTTAATATTTAAGCAGTAGCTATTGTTTAACTTACCATATTCTTACCTAAAGTGGTATGTATGATAGTTTTGTCATTACTTTATGTTGATCTAGAAATGCCATTGGTATGTAAATTTTTAAAGTTTTAAATTTCAATTTTTTAGCTGATTGTGTGAATCATGAATTGAGGTAGATGCATTTATTGGGTCTGATAAGTGATTGTAGATTCAGAAAATAAACCAAATCTGATTTAGTTTATTTTCAGTATAGTCTCAATTTGATTTAATTTATTATCTGCATACTTGCATGCCTGGCTGTACAAGTCGAATGAAACTAACTGCCAATCTTTGGTTAGCTATAATATATATAGTTGGTTGGGTTATACTAGATGTAGATGGAGTATACATATGGGTTTTGGTTTGCTCAAGTGTTTGGAAGACTGGTCTGAATATAAAGAAAGAACTCAGTGGGATTAAGGAGAAACCATAAATTCTTTCATCCAGTAAATGAACATGATAGTAAATGTCAAAACTGACCAAAAAATACTTAATGTATTATCTCTTAATTTTCAAGTGATAAATTTGGAAGGATAAAGATTTATTTGAATGGTTCAGAGCATTGATCATGATAAGAACAATGTCATAAACCTTGAAGGAACTAGGAATTCTATTGTGACAAGATATTACTTACTATGAAACATAACCCATTCTCAATATTTACCTTTAAATATCTCATTATTAAGCATGTTTCATACATAATATTATCAGTCGATAGTTATAATTTATAAAGTTTAGACGTACCCATGTTTCACTAATACCAGGTGGTCAACATGGATACTCAGTAGAGTTCAAGTAAAAAACAGTTATTTATCTAACTAATCATGGAAATTAGTTCGCCTCTCTACCACATGGCTTTTGTTCTACTACTGAGTTGTACAACCCATACAGATTTCTGCGTTTTTCCAAAAATATAACACAAAAATGAAAAATATTTCCTATAAATGATACTCAATTTAGATTATGCTCTATTATTAACAAAGAGCAGGGGGTTTCAACTCATCTGCTCAAAATAAAAATTTTATTGCTATAAATGATACTCAATTTGGATTCTGCTCTATTACCAACAAAGAGCAGGGGGGTTCAACTCATCTGTTCAAAATAAAATTTTGAGCATCACATATGAGAATTCTACAGCCCACAATTTCTCATTGTCTACTAAACATCATAACATGTAGCACTTCAAAATTAACAATCTAGCACTAAGTAGTTAGCTATTAACAAACCAAAAAAAAAAAAAAACAATTACTAATAGCCAAAAAGATATTTATATTATTAA
Organism: Hemerocallis citrina; assembly: GCA_017893485.1. Taxonomy (NCBI): domain Eukaryota; kingdom Viridiplantae; phylum Streptophyta; class Magnoliopsida; order Asparagales; family Asphodelaceae; genus Hemerocallis; species Hemerocallis citrina. The sequence continues at coordinate 61,541,799 of CM030367.1, read as the reverse complement.
AAAGAACTCCTTTTGCATTAATTATCAATCTAGCACTTCAAAAATTTCGATATTTAACCCAATTTTTTTTTCTTTTTCTGATGCACAATTTCCACTTCTATAATTATAAATGACAATGATTAAAGAACCACTAACAAACACTAAATCAAGTCATTAAAATCTAATATCCCCCCCCCCCCCAATATCTGTTTAGGGTTATATTCAATCACATCGTTTGTCTTTGTCTTTGTACATTTTTAGGTGATGAAAATTTTCGACAGTGATCTGCCTTTTAGGTGTCATTCAAGCACAATGTTTCAATCATGCAGTTTACCAAGAGAGAAAAAGAAAATGCAATATACATGAGCAGGTGGAACAGGAAGTTCTCATTGGATTAGGCAATTTTAAAGCGTACTTTCGAGTTTTTCATAACAGAATGAATCAGTAATTGTAGAAATATTATATTTAGATTAGAAAAAAAAAGCATATATATGTTTTCTGTTAAATTGGAAAGCACCAAGTCTAAATGTTAAAGCTTAATTTTAATTTTTACCAGAATATCAAAATATCCAAACCTGAAATGTTCTTTTTCTTTCATATTGCATTTTCTCGAGTTTATATTCTATTGTTGAGTATCTTTTCTCTAATTCCTACTTCTTTATTCCTCTTAAGCAGGACTGCGATGGATTGTTAGTAACGTTCTCCCAATTCAATTTTCGTCCGCTGATTAGGTATTTTGTACATTACCTTCTACCAAATTATATTTTGTACATTACCTTTATTTATTTAATATATATTTATTTATTTATTTTGACTGGTTGTGGTTATGTTTCAGGAGGTTCGGAGAATAAGGAGTGAGCATCCTGATGATGACTGTGCGGTGGTGAACAATCGAGTGAAGGGGCCGTTGAAGGTGACCAGGGCTTTCGGGGCTGGATTTTTGAAGCAGGTATTCATCTCATCATACTAGGGCTGACGCTCTTTTGATTTATTGTTTTTTCTTCCTTTTTTTCCCCAATAAGAGGTCAGAATTAGACGAATTGATCTCATTATTAAGAAATTGGCTTAAATTTGAACTAAACACGTTAACGTTGTTAAAAAATGTGTAACTATATATCAATTTCATACTGAACTTGCGACTATCAGCACAGTGCTTGCTTCTGATGTGATTTGTGGTACATTTATGCCATTGGCAAGAGATTGACATATTTGAAGGGGGGGAGAAGATGATAATTATCCGTCGTACCTTCAGAGAAATCTTCTCTTATCAAATTTTGCAAGTTTCAGTAAATTTTGTAAAAATACATTTTTGACTCCTTCCATTTACTTATCTTTCTTTCTCAGTTGGGCATGACATGTCAAAGTTCTTATCTCTTTCCAGTGATAGAACTTTCTCTTTTATAAATTTTGATCCAGTGAGCTAGTCAACAATTAAATTTACACAACTTTAGTTGATACACTACAAAAGATACTGCTTTTACCGGCGATTATTCCCCGGCGTTTTACTAGTAGCGCCGGGGTAGGGAGCGAGTAGGAATTGGGCGCCAGATGGGATGGACATACACCGGCGGTCGATTTAAAATGCCGGCGTATGTTAGTATTCACCGGCGTTTTAACTAAACACGCCGGTGAAGTTTATTATTCACCGGCGTTTTTTATTATAAACGCCGGCGAATATACGGACACATTCACCTGCGTTTCCAATTAAAACGCCGGTGAATAACTGGGAATAAAACCCGCGAACCCTAATCTTTCGCTCGCCATTTTCCCAATACCCAAAAAAAAAAGGGAAAGAGGCGCTTCGTTTCCCTCCTTCCTCGCTCTACTTCCCGCGCGTTTGCCTCCGCCGCTTCGTCCTCTTCGACGGCCTTCGACCATTCGAAATCGTCCCTTATTCCCTTCGTCCTTTTCGATTTCCTTCTTTCCTCTCTCTATTTGGAGGTGAATCGGCGGTCGCCCCCTCTCTCTCTCTCTCCTACGCCCCCGCCCTCGTCGCCCCGCTCCCTCTCTCTCTCTTCGGTATGATCTCTTGATTTCCCTTATTTTCCAAAAAAGGCAGCTTTTTTCAGTTTATTCATTTCGATTTCCTTAGCATGAACGGTTTAGTTGAGATGAAGAATTAATAGAAAAATATATGCTTAGATAATGGAAATTTTCATCTTCTTTTACTGTTAATGAAGCTGATTTCATGCATCTGATTGTCTTCATGGCATGTTTGTTTTTTTACCCAAAATGGGTTCACTGTGAACTGAGGATGCTCTAGGTACGTATGCCAATATCCTCCGGCCGGATATGCACAACAATTGGATTTTAGATTTAGTTGGGCACAGTGAATTAGTAGAGCAACATATAAGCTCAGTTAATGGGAAATTTTCATTTTCAGATACTGTTAAAGTAACCTGATTGCAATCTTTGGCATGGTTTTTTAACACAAAATGGGTTCACTTCCAAACTAAGTATGCTGCATAGCATACCCGTTTTCTTTCACTGTTAATGAAGCTGATTTCATGCATCTGATTGTCTTCTTGGCATGCATGTTTTTGTACCCAAAATGGGTTCACTGTGAACTGAGGATGCTATAGGTACGTATGTCAAAATCCTCCGGCCGGATATGCACAACAATTGGATTTTAGATTTAGTTGGGCTAAAGAAGTAGTAGAGCAACATATAAGCTCAGATAATGGGAAATTTTCATTTTCAGATACTGTTAAAGTAACCTGATTGCAATCTTTGGCATGGTTTTTTAACACAAAATGGGTTCACTTCCAAACTAAGTATGCTGCATAGCATCCCCAGTTTCTATAGGTTCACTTCCAGACTAAGTGAACTGAGGATGCTATAGGTACGCATGCCAAAATCCTCCGGATACGCACAACAATTGGGTTTTAGATTTAGTTGGGCTGAAGAAGTAGTATAGCAACATATAAGCTCTGATAATGGAAAATTTATCAGTTTCAAATACTGTTAAAGTAACCTGATTGTCAATCTTTGGCATGGTTTTTTATACCAAAATGGGTTAACTTCCAATCTAAGTATGCTGCTAGCATCCCCATTTTCTTTTTTTGTTGTTAGTGAAGCTTATTTTCATGCATCTGATTGTCATCTTGGCATGTTTTTTTTACCAAAATGGGTTCACTGTGAACTGAGGATGGTATAGGTACGTATGCCAAAATCCTCCGGCCGGATATGCGGCTACAACTGGGTTTTAGATTTAGTTGGGCTGAAGAAGTAGTAGAGCAACATATAAGCTCAGATAATGGGAAATTTTTCATTTTCAGATACTGTTAAAGTAACCTGACTGCAATCCTTGGCATGGTTTTTTAACAAAATGGGTTCACTTCCAATACTAAGTATGCTGCATAGCATCCCCAGTTTCTTTCACTGTTAATGAATTGAAGCTTATCCCATGCATCTGATTGTCATTTTGGCATGTTTTTTTGACCAAAATGGGTTCACTGTGAACTGAGGATGCTATAGCTCTATGCCAAAATCCTCCGGCTATGTACAACAATTGGTTCAGTCTGCAAAATATATGCTTACATACTAGACATTTTAATTTTTCTTTTACTGTTTCTTTTGTTTAGTATTATTATTATTATTATTATTATTATTATTATTATTATGAGATAAGTGATTATTAGTAGTCATGAACAGAATAGTTCATGAGTCATCAGATCTTCTTGTTACCGTAGTTACAGCACGACGCGCTCATTATTCGGCCGATTCCTCTTCATCAGCAAAATACCCTTTACCATCATCATCTCCTTGAATGGAAAGCCAAATACAGGGGAGACTATAGTCGATTTTTTTTTATGCTTGAACACAGGGTGTGCGATAAAATACCGTCTAAGGTGGTTGTGATCATTTCCACAAAAGGTCGTTTAGGGTTTGGTGAATAGAGTAGATTGTGTTAAGATGTAGTTTTTTTTTGTACATTTTTTGGAGCCACAATTTCTTTATTTTATAGTTAAAGATTATATCGTTTATTTATTTGCAGCTAGGGATGGTTTTCAAATAGGTGAAATTTAATATACAAAATGCCTTTTACTGTTATTACTATTTAATATATCAAATTTTAATTTCAGACTGTGTGCTATTGATATAATGGATAGAAGTTGGATTAGTAAACCACGATTATCCAAGGAGTACCGTGATGGTATTAAAGATTTTATTATCTTTGCCAAACGACATTCCCGTGATCCCAACCTAATCCTTTGTCCATGCCTTCGCTGTACAAATTGTATGCTGAGGACATGTGACGTAGTACATACACACTTGGCTGTCAACGGTTTTCTTCAAGGGTACACAAGGTGGTTTTGTCATGGAGAGGATCATACGGCAGCTCCTGTTCGTCCGGTTGTATTAGAAAATGAGGCTGAGCCCTTAGTGAACGAAGACTTAAGCGTTCCCGATGAGATGCATGCTTTGTTACAAGATGCCATTGGGATTCATAATGTTCCTTTCCACACCAATGACCCAACAACCGAAGTTCACAATGAGTCAACAGAAACAAACCAGATTGGTGGTGGGGTAGACGAGGAAATGTCTGGCCCCACCCATGAAAATAATAAGCAGCAAGAATCCTTCGCTAAGTTACTTGAAGATGCTAGTATCCCGTTGTACCGCGACTGCACCAAATTTTCTAAGTTCTCATTCATTGTCAGACTATTTCAGATTAAATGTTTAAACGGGTGGTCTGCTAAGTCCTTCACTATACTACTTGAATTGTTGAATGAAGCATTTCCTGAAATCTGTATTCCAAACTCAGCCTATAAAATCAAAAAATTCCTAAGTTCTCTCGATCTAGGATATGAGAAGATAGCAGCATGTCCAAATGACTGTATGCTTTTCACGAGTGGTAAAGAAAGTCTGGAGAATTGCGAAGTGTGTGGTTCTTCGAAATGGAAAGAAAGACCAAATCAAGACGAGGGAGCCAGTGGATCTACTAAGCGAAGTAGGAAAAAGAAGCCTGCCAAAACATTGCGTTACTTTCCTCTGATTCCTAGGTTACAAAGGTTGTTTATGTCCACGAAAACATCTTCTGATATGAAATGGCATGCTGAAGGTCGCACTAATGATGGGATTCTTAGACATCCTGCTGATTCTCAATCTTGGAAAAGATTTAATGAAAGATATCCTGATTTTGCGGAAGATCCTCGAAATGTGAGACTTGGACTAGCTAGTGATGGTTTCAACCCTTTCAGGCAAATGAGTAGTACATACAGCATATGGCCGGTTGTGTTGATACCATACAATTTGCCGCCTTAGAAATGCATGAAGCAGTCCTCATTTATTTTGTCCATGATAGTTCCTGGACCGAAAGGTCTTGGAAATGATATAGATGTGTACCTACAACCGTTAATAGATGAACTTCAGAAGTTGTGGGTGGGTGTTCCAACCTATGATGCTGTGGCTAAAGAAACATTTTCTCTTCGTGCCGTATTGTCTTGGACAATCAATGATTTTCCAGCATATGCAAATTTATCTGGATATAGTACTAAAGGACGTTATGCATGTCCATGTTGTGCTGACCAAACTAGTTCAAGGTGGTTGTACAATGGCAGAAAGTTTTGCTATATGGGTCATAGGAGATGGTTGCCTGACACGCATATATTTCGGGCAGAGGCAGCGACATTTGATGGCACCGACGAGTGGGAACATGCTCCTGGGTCTTCTTCTGGTTCAGATATTTTGAGGCGGGTAGATGGTCATCAATTCAAATATGGAAAGGAACCAGAAGTCAGGACAAAGGGCAAGAAAAGGGCAAGGCCGGAGCAAGGTGAGGAGACCGATCTATATGGCGAGGATGAGGATCAAAACTTGACGAGTTTAGGTGCATGGAAGAAGAAGAGTATTTTCTTCAAGTTGCCGTATTGGGAATTCAACTTACTGAGACATAATTTAGATGTGATGCATATCGGAAAAAATATTGGTGAGAATTGTATAGGAACAGTTATGGGAGATGATCGGAAGACAAAGGACAATCTCAAGAGCCGACTTGATTTGAAGTCAATGGGCATCCGACATGAGTTGCACTCAGAAGAATTGCCGAACGGGAAAGTGCTCCTACCTCCTGCAATCTATTCAATGTCAAAATCGGAGTTGGAGTTGTTTTACAAAGTACTACTTGAACTTAAAGTCCCCGATGGCTATTCTTCTAACATGGCAAAATGTGTCAACTTTAAAGAGAAGAGGCTTCAGGGTCTAAAGTCACACGACTACCACATCCTAATGCAGGATCTCCTTCCTGTGGCCCTAAGGTCTTCAATGTGTGAGCAAGTCACTACTGTCCTGAAAGATCTTTGTAGCCTATATAAAGGTATTTGCTCAAGAATGCTTCGTGTTGAAGATCTGGACCAATTGGAGCAGCAGGCGGCATTGACACTTAGTAAAATGGAGATGATATTTCCTCCATCGTTTTTCACTATTATGATTCACTTGATAATCCACCTTGCTGGTGAAGCCAGAATCGGTGGTCCTGTTCACTATCGGTGGATGTACCCCATTGAGAGGTAAAATAATTCGTTCATCTTACGAAATTGAATTTTCAAAAGCTCATTTCTTTTAATCCCCTAATCCGCTCTAGTTTATTAATTGTACATGTTCAGGTACCTATACCGGCTAAAGGGTTATGTGAAAAATAGAGCATATCCTGAAGGGTCAATAGCCCAGGGATATCTATCAGAGGAGTGCTCACATTTTTTTTCCAGGTATTTGCCTGGTGTGGAGACATCTTCCAGTAGACCACGTAGAAATCCAGACATTTCCAACCTTGATGGTGCACAATATCTTTTTGATACCGCTGGCACCACTGTTGGTAAAGTTGATGCATTTGAGCTCGATAGCTTAGCGTGGGAACAGGCACATCGATATGTGCTAGACCATCATGCATCAGTGGAACCATTTCGAAAGTAAGTTGCTTTTGAATGTAAATCGAATACAGTGAAAACCGCGGAGTTCGATATTTTTGATACTTTTGTTATTCCTAATTTCAATTGCTTGTTTTTTAGCGAATTTGTCAGGGACATCAAACGAAGGGCTAGACCAAGAAGACTACCACCACGTGAACAAAATAAGCTGATGAATGAAAAATTTCATAAGTGGTTTGAATCTCATGTAGGTGAATTACAGTTATGCAAGTTAATCTTTATTATATCTACATTTTCTATGGTGTTGATACGATTTGCGCAAAATTAATAGGTACATTCTTTGGGTCCTGAAGGTGCGTCATCTGAAATACAAGTACTTGCCAAAGGTCCCTATCAGATGGTCAAAAGATACGGAGGATACATATTCAATGGTTTTAGATTTCGTACTAAGGATCGTGAATCTAATTTGAAGTCTCAAAATAGTGGAATGGTAGTGACGTCTAAGACTAGAAGTTATGCTTCCAAATCGGACACGAGGCCTGTAGATGGGGATCTCGACTACTATGGAGTGCTCACGGATATCATTGAGTTGAATTATTTTGGCCATTTCCGTGTTGTCTTATTTCGTGGGGATTGGGCTGAGTTTGATAGGAATTTTGCTAACAACAAGGACAAGCTTGGCTTCACAGTTGTAAACTTCTCAAAATTGATTCACATCGGTACACACATTAGCCATGAGCCATTTGTGTTTCCATCCCAAGTGCAACAAGTGTTCTACATTGCAGATCCAACCCTGCCAAAATTGTATGTGGCTATCCCTATGCAACCAAGAGATGTATTCCAACTGGGCGATACTTCAGACGATGAAGACGGTGAAGACATGAACAGTTACATTGCTTCTGAGTTTCCTGTATTTGATGTAAACACAACCGATGTTGGAATTTGCGGGACTTGGCTCCGCAAGGATGGAGAAGAGGGCGATGTACTGGAAGATGTCGTATTGTAGTTTACATGATTTTTTATGCAAGTTTATTATATGTCTGTAATTTTATGTCTTAAATCTTGTTGTAATATTATGTCTGTAATTTCGAATATGTTCATTGTGAATTTAATACACTGGTTTAATTATCTTTCTATTTTCTACTGCTTGGTATTATTTACATTAAACTATGCTTAGTGTCATTTGAACCAAACTATCGTTGTCATTTGAACCAAACTATCATTTGAACCAAGTTATCGAATCCTTGACAGGTACAACATGCCGAGGCGTGGAAAGAGGGTAAATATAAATGATGGCAACGAGAGCCATGGGGATGAGCAGCCACTAAATAATAGTGGCAGGCAAACATATGAGAGTGAGGGTAGCACGCCGCCCACTGTCAAAAAACATCGGTAAGTCTTAAAATTGGTATTTTTAAAGAGATTATGTTACTTGAATGCATGAAAGACACGTATTAGTGTTTGTGAGTCTGCATGGTGGCTGTCGTCTATAAGCATTTTGTCTATGTTTCTTAAGTGGGCTGTGATTAGAAAGAAAGGGCTGGAGTGGAGATCTGGAAACCCAAAATAGAGACATCTCGTTTATTATAATCTACACTTATTGTTGGACCAACCCCCTCTTGCTGTTGTTGCTGATGTCTCTTTGTGTGCGTGTGTTGAAGAGAATGAAGGGATGAGAGAGAGATGAGGAAAATGCCGCTATGTTAGCCTGGTGTATCCTCATTCTCTACCATCCCTCTTTCTCGCTCCATATATGGCTTCTATATTAAATTGGTTTCCTTCCACGATGACAGTCCGTAATACTACACTTGATATGAGCCCATGTTCATAGCTGCATCCTATTGCATACTCACAAACAACTAATACTTGTCGGCCTTGCATCGTATGCTCAACCCCATTTTGGCACATAACCTGGTATAGATGACATTGTATGACCTGCAAACAAGGATTGTTCAGTCGTGTTGTTGTACTGATTTGGAGGAGGTGAAAATGGGACCATAAAATAGCTTAAGAAGACCATCAGGTTTGTGAAATAAGCTTCACTAACAGTGAAAGAAACTGGGGATGCTATGCAGCATACTTAGTTTGGAAGTGAACCCATTTTGTGTTAAAAAAACCATGCCAAAGATTGCAATCAGATGCATGAAATCAGCTTCTTTAACAGTATCTGAAAATGAAAAATTTTCATAATCTGAGCATATATGTTTCTTTAACAGTGATTGTGAACAATTGTTCTTAATTGGGCTGTGATTAGAAAGAGACGAGTTGGAGTGGAGATCTGGAAACCCATATAGAGACATCTTGTTCATAATAATTTATTATTGTTGTTGTTCTTGTCGCTCTTGCTGTTGTTGCTGATGTCTCTATGTGTTCGTGTGCTGAAGGGAAAGAAGGGATGAGAGAGAGATGAGGAAAATGCCGCTATGTTAGCCTGGTGTATCCTCATTCTCTACCATTCCTCTTTCTGGCTTCTATATTTGGTTTCCTTCCACGATGACAATTCCAGTTAAAACTACACTTGCTATGAGCCCTATTCGTATTTTTCTTCCATGAAGAATTGATCTATGACTACAATCTCCATTCAAAACCCAATTGTTCACTCAAACATGCCCCTTGTCTATGAACTCAAACATCACATTAATAAACATCTTTTCTAATAATGGCTACACTTGTGGAAGCTCTCTCTAAGCTTCAATTCTTCAAGGTTTTGTTGCCTACTTCTTTACAGAAGCTGGTACTCTACTCTTCTTTAAAGAGAGGAGAATAGAGTACCAACTTCTGTAAAGAAGTAGGCAACAAAACCTTGAAGAATTGAGGCTTAGAGAGAGCTTCCACAAGTGTAGCCATTATTAGAAAAGATGTTTATTAATGTCATGTTTGAGTTCAGAAACAAGGGGCATGTTTGAGTGATCTGTATTCCAAACAAGCTTCACTAACAGTGAAAGAAACTGGGGATGCTATGCAGCCTACTTAGTTTCTTTAACAGTGACTGAAAATTTCCATAATCTGAGCATATAAATTTTTCATAATCTGAGCATATATGTTTCTTTAACAGTGACTGTGAACAATTGTTCTTAATTGGGCTGTGATTAGAAAGAGACGAGTTGGAGTGGAGATCTGGAAACCCATATAGAGACATCTTGTTCATAATAATTTATTATTGTTGTTGTTCTTGTCGCTCTTGCTGTTGTTGCTGATGTCTCTATGTGTTCGTGTGCTGAAGGGAAAGAAGGGATGAGAGGGAGATGAGGAAAATGCCGCTATGTTAGCCTGGTGTATCCTCATTCTCTACCATTCCTCTTTCTGGCTTCTATATTTGGTTTCCTTCCACGATGACAATTCCAGTTAAAACTACACTTGCTATGAGCCCTATTTTCATTTTAAGCTCAGATGATGCACAACACTTGCTATGAGCCCTATATTTGGTTTCCTTCCAAACTAAGTATGCTGCATAGCATTCCCCAGTTTCTTTCACTGTTAGTGAAGCTTATTTCACAAACCTGATGGTCTTCTTAAGCTATTTTATGGTCCCATTGTCACTAACTGTTAGTGAAGCTGATTTCAAGCACCTGATTGTCTTCTTGGCATGTATGTTTTTATACCAAAAATGGGTTCACTGTGGTCATCAGATATTATATAGGTACGTATGCCAAAATCCTCCGGCCGGATATGCACAACACTTGGGTTTTGCGATATGGTTGGGCTAAAAAAGTAGTAGAGCAACATATAAGCTCAGATGATGGAGAAATTTTCATTTTCAAATACTGTCAATGTAACCGGTTTTTTTAACACAAAATGGGTTCACTTCCAAAATAAGTATGCTGCATAGCATCCCCAGTTTCTTTCACTGTTAGTGAAGCTTACTTCACAAACCTGATGGTCTTCTTAAGCTATTTTATGGTCCCATTTTCACTAACTGTTAGTGAAGCTGATTTCAAGCACCTGATTGTCTTCTTGGCATGTATGTTTTTATACCAAAAATGGGTTCACTGTGAACTGAGGATATTGTATAGGTACGTATGCCAAAATTCTCCGGCCGGATATGCACAACACTTGGGTTTTGCGATATAGTTGGGCTAAAAAAGTAGTAGAGCAACATATAAGCTCAGATAATGGAGAAATTTTCATTTTCAGACACTGTCAATGTAACCTGCTTGCAATCTTTGGCATGGTTTTTTTAACACAAAATGGGTTCACTTCCAAAATGAGTATGCTGCATAGCATCCCCAGTTTCTTTCACTGTTAGTGAAGCTTACTTCACAAACCTGATGGTCTTCTTAAGCTATTTTATGGTCCCATTTTCACTAACTGTTAGTGAACCTGATTTCAAGCACCTGATTGTCTTCTTGGCATGTATGTTTTTATACCAAAAATGGGTTCACTGTGAACTGAGGATATTGTATAGGTACGTATGCCAAAATTCTCCAGCCAGATATGCACAACACTTGGGTTTTGCGATATAGTTGGGCTAAAAAAGTAGTAGAGCAACATATAAGCTCAGATAATGGAGAAATTTTCATTTTCAGACACTGTCAATGTAACCTGCTTGCAATCTTTGGCATGGTTTTTTTAACACAAAATGGGTTCACTTCCAAAATGAGTATGCTGCATAGCATCCCCAGTTTCTTTCACTGTTAGTGAAGCTTACTTCACAAACCTGATGGTCTTCTTAAGCTATTTTATGGTCCCATTTTCACTAACTGTTAGTGAACCTGATTTCAAGCACCTGATTGTCTTCTTGGCATGTATGTTTTTATACCAAAAATGGGTTCACTGTGAACTAAGGATATTGTATAGGTACGTATGCCAAAATTCTCCGGCCGGATATGCACAACACTTAGGTTTTGCGATATAGTTGGGCTAAAAAAGTAGTAGAGCAACATATAAGCTCAGATAATGGAGAAATTTTCATTTTCAGACACTGTCAATGTAACCTGCTTGCAATCTTTGGCATGGTTTTTTTAACACAAAATGGGTTCACTTCCAAAATGAGTATGCTGCATAGCATCCCCAGTTTCTTTCACTGTTAGTGAAGCTTACTTCACAAACCTGATGGTCTTCTTAAGCTATTTTATGGTCCCATTTTCACTAACTGTTAGTGAACCTGATTTCAAGCACCTGATTGTCTTCTTGGCATGTATGTTTTTATACCAAAAATGGGTTCACTGTGAACTAAGGATATTGTATAGGTACGTATGCCAAAATTCTCCGGCCGGATATGCACAACACTTAGGTTTTGCGATATAGTTGGGCTAAAAAAGTAGTAGAGCAACATATAAGCTCAGATAATGGAGAAATTTTCATTTTCAGACACTGTCAATGTAACCTGATTGTTTAACACAAAATGGGTTCACTTCCAAACTAAGTATGCTGCATAGCATCCCCAGTTTCTTCTTTTGTTGTTAGTGAAGCTTATTTTCATGCATCTGATTGTGATCTTGGCATGTTTTTTTGACCAAAACGGGTTTACTGTGAACTGAGGATGCTATAGGTACGTATGCCAAAATCCTCCGGATACGCACAACAATTGGGTTTTAGATTTAGTTGGGCACAGTGAATTAGTAGAGCAACATATAAGCTCAGTTAATGGAAATTTTCATTTTCAGATACTGTTAATGAAGCTGATTGCCATCTTTGGCATGATTTTTTAACAAAAAATGGGTTCACTTCCAAACTAAGTATGCTGCTAGCATCCTCATTTTCTTTCACTGTTAATGAAGCGTATTTCATTAAGATCCAGGATGGCAAATTTTGACTGGGCTATGATTGGATTGTTTAGTGGATGTTGTCTATGTTCTTAATTGGGCTGTGATTAGAAAGAGTGGGCTCGAGTGGAGATCTGGAAACCCATATAGAGACATCTTGTTCATAATAATTTATTATTATTGTTGTTCTTGTCGCTCTTAAGGTGGTTGCTGATGTCTCTTTCTGTTCGTGTGCTGAAGGGAAATAAGGGATGAGAGAGAGATGAGGAAAATGCCGCTATGGTAGCCTGATGTATCCAAAGTCTCTACCTTTCTTCTTTCTGTTTCCATTTCTGGCTTCTATATATATTTGGTTTCCTTCCACGATGACAGTTCCCTAAAAATACACTTGATATGAGCCCTATCTTATTTTTCTTATTTTTCTTATATTTGGTTTCCGTCCACGATGACAGTTTCATGGATTGTTTGAACAATCCATGAAGGACATGCTTAGATACTGAATTTTCATTTGTTTTATTGTTTTAGATAGTGGATATTCCCAATCAGAGGAGAATATAAAGGTTTCAAGTTAGATACTGAATTTTCATTTGTTTTGTTATTTTAGATATATTTAAAAATAAAATTAAGTACGGAATTTTTAGCATTGCAATGTAATTATTTTACCTCTGTATATATCATTAACAATTCCATTTGCAGTTGGCACTTTGATCTTATAACTCGAGATACAGGTAGTTCTTTTTGCAAGTTCAAAAAATATGTATATTCTGTATTGTGATCTACTGTTCAATTAAACTATTGTTTTTTTTTCACAGAGCGGTCGTCAAGATGAAGGAAATTCTGATGATCAGAGCTGAAGCTACTCGAGGGGTATGAATCTGCGGTCCTCCTTGCTGTTCTTATGTCCTCCTTGTTGTATGGTTGTTGTTCTTATGTCCTCCTCCTTGCTGTTGTTATGTCAGACTGGTTTTTTTTATGAGAGTTATGTCATACTTTGAATTTGGGATATTTTGGATATTTGTGAGACTGGTTTGTTTGGATATTTTGGATGTTAGTCTCTATATTAATTTGTTAATTATGACACTGTTAATTAATCAATGAATTTGGACGTTGATATGACACGTGTGAAACTTGATTATCTTTAATTATTCTTGTGTTTGGTTGTGGTTTGCGCAGTAGTATGCAACGAAATTGATTGAATCAGTTGTGAGAATTAGTTTACAGGTTTTGTAAATGAAACTGTGAATTGAAATCGAACGGAAAAGCGGAGTATCGAAAATAAACGGGCATAGCCAGAACGGCGTTTTAAAAAACGGCGGTCTATATAATTTAATTGTTGGAGTGTGTGATACACCGGCGTTTCAACGCACGCGGGCGAAAGTTTTCAGCTGTAACGGCACAGGCGTACACCGGCGTTTTATAAACGCCGGCGTATATAACTACACCGGCATTTTTTGTTCGCGCCGGTGTTCGTAAACAGGGAAAAGCAGGCGCTCATAAACGCACATACACCGGCGTTTCTTGACCGCCGGTATACTTTCAGTCTACACCGGCGTTTTCATATACGCCGGTGAATGGATAAATACCGGCGGTTTACGACCGCCGGTGTATGTATATAGGTGCACAAGAACGGCACCCAGAGACTGATATACACCGGCGTTTAATGACCACCGGTGTAGTCCTAACATTTACCGGCGTCCACCAAAAACGCCGGTGTAGACCCCTTCGTTTCAGCGACGCCCGCTTCGGCGGCAGTTGGACCGGCGCTATTGTAAACGCCGGTGAAAGTTTCACCGGCGTAAAAAAACGCCGGTATAGACGTAAAAATGCGCCGGGAAAGCTACTTTCTTTTGTAGTGATAACTGATATAGTATTGTGGCTTTGTACCTTTGTTTGAGAAATCAAGAGTATGTTCATGCATGAGGTAGACACAGAGTAGGTTTTACATGAAACAAATTGCCTTACGGATAGCTTGATCATGATTAAGAGATAATTTTTGGTTATGCTGTTGAAAATTCGTTCACAGAAAACATCCTTAATATGTACGAAATTTCTTTTACCAAATGTACATGACATGTTGATCAAATTGGATGAGGTGAATCTTCCAATATTTTTCGTTTGTCATCATTTTTTGTATCTAGACATAATTAACTGCTCCAACTAATATATAGTGCTTACTCAATTCTGCAGTAAGTGGAATGATGCACTCTTAGAGGTGTTCAGAATTGATTACGTGGGCACTCCACCATACATCACTTGCACCCCATTTCTCCATCATGATAGGCTCGGATCGAGAGACAAGTTTTTGATTCTCTCATCCGATGGGCTTTACCAGTACTTCACCAAAGAGGAGGTAGTTGCTCAGGTCGAGCACTTCATTGCTATGACCCCTGAAGGTGATCCAGCACAGCAGCTCGGATTTCACCGTCTCTACATTTCAGGTATTGCATTCATTTTGTTGGGTTCGTGTTAGATTGATTTTAGGATTGATGCAATTTTTTTCAGTTTCATGAGAGCAGCAATTTTTTTCTCATGATTTTACATTTTTTGCTAAAATGCAAAAAATCTACCCTAAAATACCGAAACACTAAAAGCTACTCTCAATTTTTTTAAAATGCAAAAACAACTATAAAGTTTCTTTTTTCCATCAAAATTTATGTAGAAAAGATAGTTAAAATTTAAAAACAAATTTAGTGTAGTTCTTTGCGTCAATTTTTTGAAGGTAATGACTACAGTTGTTTGCATTTTAGCTTTTGCTTCTCCACTTTTAATAATAGAATGAATATAGTTTCAAAATTGGGTGTGTCCAACTTACAGAAACTGACATTAGTTCGAAGGTATCTCGGTTATATTCTTAAGCAAAAGTAATACATATAAAAAAAATTGTCCATTTACTTAAGACTCTCACAAAAGTAATTTTGCTTAAGACTCTCACAAACAATCAAATTCGGAAGCAACAAGATTTACAATCAAAACAAGAATTTCAGAGGATGCATTCATTAAACTTTCAAAAAACTAGGATTCATCTGAAGTGGTCTCAATGAATTTCATGCAGAGTACCACACATTTGGCTCCTATGTCACAAGTTCAATTTGAAATTTAGTAATCAGAAAACTGTACTTCCTATTATAAAGATAACATATCATCATTATCAATAAACATTGAAATTTAAACTCTAACCCAGACAACTATATCTATTTTAAGAAAAAATCAAACCTAATACAAACTGTAAAAGTCTAGAGATCACAAAATTAAGTACACAAGACCATAATTCATGAAACAGTAGCAATAGTTAAATAATGGCATTGGCAGCACTAGCAATCCTTGGCCACAGGTCAGCACATTCTTTTCCAGTGGGCCCAGTAATAGCAGATCCTACAACCATAGCCAATAGAACTCATTAAATTTATGGATCTGAGACTAATCAAAGAAAAAGCAAGTAACCAATTAATAATCATTCCGAGGTCAATTTCAGCAGAATAAACTAAAAAAATAAGATATGCATTTGGAAATATTTACAAATTATTTAGTTAATCCTTTAGGAGGGGAAAAAATAGATCATATGATGCAAGCTACAGTCTGTAAATATCCACTTTTAACAAATAAAACGAAATAGCTCTAAAGATCTTAAATTCGTAATTCTGTATCTTAATAAAAAAATGTTAGGTGAGTAACATGTACCAAGCATTGATTAGTTGGTATTTTAATTTCTCAAATCAAGTGACTATGCCTATCTTAATAAATAAAGTAAAAAAATTTATTAACTGACAAGATGAACGTTGTGACATAGTATTTTTGCAAGTTTCTGCAATAATGCACTTAGAACAGAATAAGTGTATCGCCTTACTTTTCATTTCTCCCTTTTGATTCACAATCACCCCAGCATTTTCTGCAAATTGCAAAAATTACATAACCATGTTAAAGAATTAGAGATGCATCCAAAACCATGGGCTCCAACAAATTTTCAGTTCTTTAAACTTTCAAATTGCAACAGTTAGTTGTGTTTCCCTATAATAAAACATGGTTAGCAAGTAGACAAAGCGGTATATTTCATGCAAAAACAAAATATTAAACATAAAAAATATTAAACATGAAACCAACTAATAAGCATTAAAACAAATTAGAAATGCAACTACGGTTGCAATAGATGTAGGCTTCAAATGTATGTACCCATTACTCTACAGTTTCCAACTACACCCTATGTTTGCCGTTAATTGTTGCTAATTTAATGCTTCTTTCTTTCAAAACTTTTGGCAATAGATATCGTCTACACTTAGAACCGTTATGTACATATTGACAGTTTAACTTTTGGTAGGGTAATGAAGAACATGTTGGGTTCAAACCATTGAGTTAAAAGGCATTGTCCTGTTTGAAAGGTAATGGTTTCAAAATTCTTACTGCTGTTTTAAAACTCTCATTGTTTCAATTGATTATTGTAAACTCTTATTATTTGTTTCAAAACTCTTACTTTTTTTTAGGCTCACTATTTGGTCCCATCTTTGAAGACTTGAAGCATTGTGTTTTCCTAAAACCATGTAATTTTTTTTTGTCATTCGGTTGGTTGGTGTATATTATGGTGGAGGATGTAATAGTTGTAAGAGTTGTAATATTTAGCATTTTGGGAGTTGATGTAAATATATGTATATAATGATGATATCTTATAGTTGTGTTAATACCCGTACCTGCAAAGTTGTGGAGTATTGGGTTCTGTGTTTGGTTTTTGAAAGGTTTTTCAAAGGTTTATCTAAGAATTCATTACGTTTTCAAACGAAATTTAGTTTTTTTTTGTATCTTGCATTATATTATGATTTTTTTTCCCAGAGCCTTATATATATGATGCCTGTGTGATGTGGCTTGGTTTGGCCTAGGGAGGATTGCTATTTATTGCCTGTGATGTTATATTTTTAATTATTAGTAGAATTTCGTAAGGAATTGCTGTAAAAGGGCTAATATTTTAGGGGAGACTGTCAAAATTTAACTAAATTTCCTAAAATCTATTATGTTTTCAAACGATATCTTGGTATTTATTTTGTATCTTTAGTCATATGAAGATTTTCCCCCCCGGAGCCCTATCTATATAATATTTATGTGATGTTGCTTGGATTGGCCTGGGGAGGATTCATATTGATTTCCTGTGATGTTAATTTTTTAATTGTGAGCAGAATTCCGTAAGAAATTGTTTTAAAAGGGCTAATATTTAAGGGGAGATTTTGTCGAAATTTTTACTACAATTCTTAAAAATATATTACATTTTTAAACGAAATCTTGGTTTTTATTTTGTATCTTGGTTAATATGAAAATTTTAGAGGATACTATTTTAGAGGAGACTATTTTATATCTTGGCTAATATCAAATGAAATCTATTACGTCAAAGTTAATATTAACTACCTGTAAAATTTTAGAGGAGACTGTCTAAATTTTTACTAAACAACTTAATTAATTAATCATTTTTCGCGGTGACGTGCCGTAGGAAACAATTTAAAGGTGATTATGTTAGAAAACAATTAGGAAACAATAAAATTTCAAAAGGAGGGTTGTATAGAGAAGATGATTGTCTTAGAAAGGTGGTTGTATTTGTTTACACTCATAATTATTTTTTCTGTCATAATGCATATTTTTAATGGATGTGCTCACATTTCTTGAAAATTAGCTAGGTTTTTTGAGAACTGGATAAGTCAATATTAAGAAATTTAAGGGCAATAAAGATGAAATAACTAAAAACTTCAACAATTTAACGAATAATTGTTAAAGATGTATAGTGAATGATTTTCGATCTTAGCATGTATAATGCATAAATTTATATGCAGTTCACACAACCAAATAAATCCAAATAAATTTATATGCAGTTCCGAATACGTGTCGTAGGCACGTGCCCACGGGCATACCTAGTATATACTACACTACACTATGTACACATATATAAATATAATATTGCAAAATCATTGGCTTGGAGGGAAGAGAACTAGGATTTTGATTTTTGAATGGTTATCATGATGGGAGTGAGAGTTTCCAAGAGCATCTTATAGAACCCCAAGAATCTTTGTTTACTCTCACACTCGACCCTCTGCCCCATCATGAAGCCTCTTCTATTTAATCCCCTATCTTTTGCACTAGCTCATTTTCCCTCATTCTCTTACACTTAAACATTTTTCCTACACCTCAACCTACTTCAACCACTTCATTTCTACTCTAAGCTACTAATTTGAGAAGGAGATTGAAGGTCTATGAGGAAGAAGGGCAGGAGCAAAGAGTAAGGAGGAGAAGAGCAAATTAGGTGGAGCATGAAGGTGTTATTGTATACAATTTTAAGGTGGGTGTTTCTAAACCTTTGAAGTATTTAATTTTTGTGTGGTGAAATTTTGATGTAGTCTTGACAGCATGAGGAGTCATTAAATGTGTAATTAAGTGGTTGAAATTCGTTGCATGCTAATTTATTAGTGCAAGACTAGATAAAAACACATTAAAGAGGTAAACAGAAAAATGTGCTAGGTCTGGACGTTATAACTCAAAAATTACTTGGAGTTGGAATTTGAAATTTTAAACGTAGAATCTTATGCATGTTATACACCTTTCTTCCAAATTTCATAATTTTTGGAATTTATTTACTATTTTAATTAAATACAAACTTGAACTCTGACTATACAGAAAATAGACTTAGCTTGTGTTCTGATTATGATTTTCCAAAACTCATAACTCTGTAAACACTTAAGATCTATTGCTAAAATTTTAGTATCTGCTTCTAGCATCTGTTAAGAGCTTGAATATAAAATTTTATAATTTTCGGACATCGTTTACTATTTTTAGAAAATCTGAAACCACTGGCTGTTCTGAAAATAAAAGACAGTGTGAAGATGATCTGTTCTGTTTATAGTTAATCTTCAAGAAGTCATAACTTAAAAATTACTTAGTAGAATCACATGAAATTTAAATTTGTTCTATTACCATGTATTTTGAACTTATGTGTTAAATTTCATGAAGTTTAGAGATCATATGCTATTTTAAAATTATTTTTTTGTTAGCACTAGATAGTTGTTGCTCTGTTCTGGAAATAATATCATGCATGTTAAAGAATGACTTATTTTACCACTTTAATGATACAATCTGAAGAAGCATGTAACTAGGAAGTTGTAGTAGACACAGATATTTCCGAAATGTTTAAGAACTCATGATTTGGATCAGTATACGAATTATAATGAATTTTTTAAGTGACAACAGAACAAACAAATTCATAAAGCTCACTATTTTGCACTATGCCTATGAGATTAAGTTTGAACTTATAGAATCTGAGTCTTAAGTTCCTGTTGTGGGTCCTAAATCATGTTGTGGATGTGGAAATGAGTTAGGACCTAAATTATCTAAAGTTTCATGTTATGAGTAGCTCATGTGTACTTATAGACCTACAATATAGACATGTTTGTTCACTGTTTTGAAGTAGAAATTGATATGGTTGTTTAAGTATTGTTGTTGCACACTTTGGGATGAGTTTCATGCCCAATTTGTGCTTGTTCATGCTGTCTACTTTGAGTAGAAGCATGGGGAGCACTCGATCGCGTTTCCTTGAGAAACGGGACCGGGAACGACCCCGTTTTGGCATGAACACCAATGGTATGCTTGCTGATTGAAAATGTGATTTTTCATTTTTAGAGCTCTTTAGCACTCTTTTTTAGTATTCTTGGTGTGGAATTTATTCCTAGGGTAGTGTACCCATGTTGGGCTACATTGGTTGAGTATTGAGACTCTAGGATTAAGTCATTTTGGTATATCTAGACGGTAGAATAGGAACTCGTGTCACATCGAACGCATTCGAGGAGATGACTCGTGTGCCAACGTACTCGTCGTTCATGGAAGGATTCCATTATTGTGTTTGGTGCTACCACTTGTCGACGACCATGGAGCATGAAGGTTAGCGAGAGCTACGTGTTGGTCGGGCTGAGGTTGCGATCGAACTCCAAGCGAAGATGGTAGTTGCGGCGATCGACGGAGTCGGTTCATCGTTGGTTAAGGCCAAGAGTGGGCCGAGGCGGGCCAACTCTTGGGCCAAATTTAAGGGCTAGTGAGTCCTATTGTGGGACGGGTTAGGTCCTAATGATGAAAAAGGTAATTGGTTAGGTCCTAATGATGAAAAAGGTAATTAACCAGAAAAGGGTCTACATATAGAACTTAACTAGTTGTTCATAATAAACAAAAAGTTGTTTACTAAGTTAGGACATGAAAGTAGATAGATCTCCTAACTTGAAGATTATTTGTTAGAATAAAATAGAAATAGACTCGCCTAATAATTCAAAATGAGATAATGAAAAGGGATTAGAGATTGATTAGAGTCTTAGGATTTAGATAATCGGATGATCGGAAGAAACAAAAAGCTAGTACTCGTATAATTTACCTCATTCTTAATCTTGGTCCTAGAGTGGGTTACCACTTATACCTTGGGTTTGTGGTGTTGTAAGACTAGATCGAGTCTTAGTTGAATGTAAGGACATGCATAAGCGAGTGGTGTTTGCCTTTCAAGGGGACGCATGGCGTCATCATGCCTGACCAAATCCTAAGTTCGTTTAACGCGGGCAGGAGACTTGGAGAAAGGCCCAACTGGGCAGCAGCTCAGAGGGAAATGCTCTAATATCTTCGGTCGGAGTGCCTTTATGTCCGTAAAAACTTTTGAGGAGGTCCGAAGTGGCGTCGTCGTCTAAACTGCAAGTTTTGGTCTAGTGGAAGGACGAGAGCAGAGCGGAGATTAAGGGAAACTCTGAAAATCTGCCAGGTCCTATGCTGATCAATGCAGACAGGAGACTTGGAGAAAGGCCCAACTGGGGAGCGGCTCAGAGGGAAAGGCTCTAAGTTCACCGGTGAGGAGCCTTTGTGTCCGTACATCAGTTTTTGGTGAGGTCCAGAAGGCAAAATTACTACATCTTTACAAACTGTTTGGGCAGCGATGGTCATGAGTCATGCGACTGCGATTCCGGGCATAGTGGGTAAAACACTTGGTATTGACACCACTACTGACAGTAGCGATGGGTATGAACCGGACAATTGCAAGCTCATCATCAGTAGAGTATTAGAGACAGGAGAGAGAACAAGAGTAGGATGCATAGCGGGGGATCGAACCCCATCAACTGAAGAATGTCATTTGGTTGGGGAGTATGGGATGCATATCTCTCCAATCAAGCGTGCATTAGTGTGGGAGCATCGTGTGCATTTTTGTGTGCATTAAATCTAGGCCATGGCATACATTAACACTTGTTTGGCATCACCTTTCTCTTCTGCATCAAATTTTGGTTGTTGAGGTTTGAAATCGCTATAGTATAGCATAGCGAGGATCGCTGTATTATAGCATTGCGTTAGTTGTATTCAACTAACGTGCCCACAGTCTGATTAGTTACAAGATTGCTGATTGGGGAGAGTGCAGGAAAACTGAAGCCATGGGAAGCATCCAAGTGAAAGTTTATTATCCAATTCTGTTGTATATCTATAATGTACTAATTTATTGTAATTAATGGACATTGTAATAACATTTTGGTGTAATAATAGTTTTTAATTTCCTGTGATTTTGTTATGTTGTAGCTCATTGGAAGGAAAGATTCTGGCTTGTGTCACGGGTTCCGGGAATTGGGAACTCGGGGCGTTACAACCTTCTTCATAGGCTCGGAGTCATCAGCTTTTCTCTTCCCCTTGGCTAGGGTTTCTTTCTGGCCTTCTACGTGTAGGGCCTCATTGGCTCGGATATACTTTTTGACCCTATTGAGGAGGTTCGGAAAATCAACGGGCAGCTTCTTCGCTAGGGATGCCTTGAGCTGGTCGTGGCGAACATTGTGCCGGAATGCAGTGGACGCGATGCCAGCATCGAGAGAAGAGACTTCCCTAGCTTCAGTGGTGAATCTCTGCATGAAATCCCGAAGGGACTCTCCTTCTTTCTGCTTGTGGTCTAAGAGGGATGCACATATTTTCTCGACCTTGCGGTTAGTCACAAAGTGAACAAGGAAGTTCGCTTCGAGCTGATCAAATGAGAAAATCGAGCCGGTGATGAGCTTCGAGAACCACTCCCGTGCCGGACCATGCAGAGTGGCTGGAAATGCGCTGCAAAGGAGAGGATCCGAGGCACTGTGAATCATCATGGGGTTTTGAACCCTTCCATATGATCAGCAGGATCAGACTCTCCATTGTACGTCTTGAACTGAGACAGTCTTAAATTCTTTGGAATCTCAGCGCCGAGAATTGGGGTGGATAATGGGGGGCGGTTCGACTGATGTCCTGGGTTAGGTTGTATCCCGGTGCGAGGCAGTTCTCCATTTCTTGGAGGCACTGAATGACAACCCCTTTCTGTCTCGACGGCTGAGTAGAGCCATGAGACTCACTGCATCGGGCTTCTTCTTGGTGAGAGTTGTCACTTTGACACTCCGTTCTGGGGCTGCCTCGGAGGGCCTGGAATACCTTGTTCCTAAAATTTCGGAACTCATCTCTCGTGATCGAGACCGGTTCATGTTGACCACAAGGGGGTGGACGGCCTCTCGGGGAGTGTCTCTGCTCTTGACCGTGAGAAGGTTGAAAGCTGTAGGTCAGAGCCTGGTTGGAGGAGGTAGCCCCGACCCTTGATCGACTGAGTTGGTGCTGGAGGTCATCCACGAGCTGTCGATGATCGTTGTCGTGGCAAAGGTCATCTGCGACGGATCGTGAAGCGCTCGATGTAGGTGCTGACGGACCCTCGGCTCGTGACCTCCGAGACTCCTGTGTGTTCGCGTGACTGCGAGAAAGAGGAGGGAGGTCGGCCTGACGTCCCGCCATGAAAGCTCTCCTGGCTTTGGGAGCCATAAAGGGGGACGACGGCTGAGTGAGATCCGAACCTGTGATCGAGTTAGTCTGTTTGTTTCCCATAGACGGCACCAACCTGATGTTGCCGATTTAGAGGTGGGAGCAACATATGTGAGTTCTTGTTATTTGTAGAGAGATAGACAGATCTCAACCACAGATTTGGGTCTGAGATGAGGATTTGTTAGGAGCAGGAGAGGGTGTGCTGCTGCTAGCTGGCTGCTCTGTGTACCTACAAAATGCCTAGAGACGTCGGGGGTAATCCCGACGACAGGCCCTCGGATGATCTAGTCAGTCACTAGGGAAAAAATGGAGCTAGCGTTTGAGAGGGAAAAAAGTCATTACCTTGTAAAAGGGGGAGGGGGTCTGGTATTTATAGGCAGAGAGAGTCGGTACCCTAACCCTCATGGGCTGGGTTAACCTGTTTCTCTATGGGCCTGAACCAGTAGAAGGCCCGTTAGGTCCTCAGGCCTGATTATCTGAGATGAGCGGATTTTGAGGGGATCATACGGCTTTGATCATGTTGGATTATTTACCCACATCAATTATCATAATTTTTTATATATATTCTAATGATAATTTATTGATAACGGAAGGGGCGAAGATGTTTGCGTGATGTACCAGATGATTTATAAATTTTTGTTTTTTCTTTTTTGAGACAGTATGGTGATTTATAGATAATGTTAGTTAATTTGCGATTATTGTGGTTCACATTATGTCTTTTTTTGGTGGATTTGCACATATGCATTTTACTAGTATTTTCAAAAATAGTTCCTTAATTTAGCTACCTTTACACAAGTCTAACAGTATTTCTGTCTTGAGGAATTGTATGTCTGTACTTTACATATAAGTCCCTTAGAAATGGTATTTCCATACAACACATATTAAACACGCGATATTTTGCTTTTTACGAATTGTTAACCTGTTACTGTTTCCGACTAATTATTTGCCAAATAATTAAAGTGGTTGTACATTGTTGTATTTTTTACTTGCGGGTGGCAAAGAAAATGAACCGTTGTGTTTTGAGTTAAAAAAGTGAACTACTATTATTTCTATTATTTGCAGCAGAGAACAAGCATCAGTGCTAAAGCCCTAGTTTTTTGTAGCGTTATGAATATAAGTGTTTGTATTAAGAGTAATGCTACGTCCACTATCAATTTCACTATATTTCTCTTTACTATTTTAGGTGGCACACTCCAATAAGTAGTAGAAGATAGAGTAGGTAGGGGAACTCTCCAATAGGAGTATGCCACCTAAGATAGTGAAGAAAATAATAGTGAAATTGGTACTGGCTAAAGCATTACTCTTGTATTAATTATCTGTATCAATTATCTCTTAACATAATATTATAAAGATTTTCTAGTACATTTGATCTGGACTAATCTCATGCCCGTATTCAACTTTTTTGGGCAACTTTAAAGAACTGCTAATTAGTAAGAATTTTTCCCCAAACTGTCCCACTTTTTGAAAGTTTTTTCCAGACTGCCCTACTTATTTAAAAATTCCCAAACTGACTTACTTGCTTTCTGAAAAAGCGTGTGGTTAAAACCTCTTCGTTTTTTCAGAAAGCGAGTTTGATTTTCGTAAGCCTAGACTCGCTTTCTGAAAAAGCCATTGGATTTTAACTAAACCGCTTTTTCAAGAAGCGAGCCAATCGTTTTGGTAAGTACTTTCGAAAGTGGGTTAGTTTGGTAAATACTTTCAAAAAATGGATCATTTTGGTAACAAGTTCAAAAAAGTCGAGACTGCGTTGACAAAATTGCTATAAAAATTCAGTCAAAAGACACAAGAACTGAAGTTTCCAACATTATTCAATTTTGAGGGCAACAAAACCCAGTCCTCAAACTATATTGGAATTTGAATTCATCGAACATATTCCAGGAAACTGATATGGGTCGGATGACGTGGCTCCTCCTGGGCCACAGGATCCCCTCAGGAAACGTGCATCGCCGGATCATCCGGATCCTCCACGTCAGCATCAGAAAACTGCCCGGACCTCTGCCACGTCAGCCTGAAAACTGCCCAGGTCTCTACCACGTCAGCTCTATACCGCTCGGGCTTCCACCGCTTCAGGCCCACGGGCAACCGGGTCCAGACCTGGCCCCAAACGGGTCCAGACTCGGTTGGCTTCTCATATAAATACCAGAACCTTCACCCCTTATCCAGGTAATCAATCTTTTCCACTCAAAACCCTAGTTACTGTTACTCTCTCTTAGCAGCTGACTAGATCGTCGGAGGGTCTGCCATCGGGACCAACCCCGGTGTTCCTAGACCGTCTGCAGGTACATAAGACCTCGAATCCGAGCCTCCTGGTCCAAACCGAGCGTACCAGCCTCCACCTCACTACCGCCTACTTCCGTACCGTTCGCCCGGCTGAGGGTCGTCCGCACCGGAGCTTCCTCCACCAATACAAATCGAGTAAGAACTCACACCTGGTGCATCCATACGCCTCCCAAAAACAAACCGCATCAGGTTGGTACCGTCTGTGGGAAACTTCTAGTGCGTACGCCGACCCGAGTCCAGCCATCAACAGTACCCCGTCTGCCCGACCTCGTATGGCGCCCAAGGCCAAGAAAGCCGTTACCTCTGTGCGTCGGCAGGACGTGCCCCCTCAGGGTGCCGCCGCCGATGCTCATGGATCCAACAACCCAGGGGTCAGTCACGGACACCAACCGGGGGCCTCCCGACCAGTCCAGCCCGACCTACGAGGGGTAATCCAGAACCAGCAGGCCAGCCGGTCTAGGGGAGGGGCCGCTTCCAACTCGGCCCCGAACCATCCCAAACCTCCATCCCAAGGGCGAGGGCCAGCACTCAGTCGCGTCGGCAGGCGCCCACCGGCTCAACAAAATCGGGCCGAGCGAGCCCCGGTCACCCACCAGGAGTTCCAAGACTTCCGAAAAGAAATCATGGAGGCCATCCTGGGAACCCCCGTCGATGACAGCATCCGCCTCTCTCGGTCCCGTTCGGATGCCGAGGCTAGCGTGTCTCGCGTCCCGATAGTCCAGCCGGAGTATGACAATGACATCTTGTAGCGCCTCCAAAAAATGGAAGACCGCCTCCACCACTTCGGCGAAGGCGGCCCTAGGCCGGCCGATGGATACAGTCCCGTCCGACCTCCGTTCTCCACCGCCATCCTGCAGGCGAAAATTCCCCAGAACTTCCGTTCACCTCAATTCGAGACTTATGACGGGGAGGGCGATCCGGCTGATCACATGGAAGGCTTCAAAATCCTCATGATGATTCACAGCACATCGGATACCCTCCTGTGCCGCGCCTTCCCCGCCACCCTCCAGGGTCCGGCTCGGGAATGGTTCTCCAAGCTCGCCCCCGGCTCTATATATTCTTTTGACCAAATGGAGGGCAACTTCCTTGCCCACTTTGTAACCAGCCGAAAGGCCGAGAGGACAAGTGCGTCCCTACTCGGCCTCCGGTAGAAGGAAGGGGAATCGCTCCGAGTGTTCGTCCGAAGGTTCACCGCCGAGGCGCAGTCGGTCTCCTCCCTCGACCCAGGGGTCGCCTCGGCAGCATTCCGGCACAGCGTCCATCATGGACAGCTGAAGGCCTCCCTGGCAAAGAGGCCCCTGATAGATTTCCCCGACCTCCTCAATCGGGTCAAAACGTACATCCGAGCTGAGGAGGCCCTGAATCCAGAGGACTCGAAAGAAATCCCCGGGAAGGGAAGCGCAAGGCCGACGAGGTTGAGCCAGCAAAGAAAGTTCCAAGGGATGGGGGCGCCACCAAAAGGGTTCTTCCGGTCCCTCGCTTCGAGAGATACACTCCGCTGACGCAGAACATGTCAACCATTCTCTTAGCAATCGAAGACAGGGACCTCGTGCAATTTCCCCCCCCGGCCAAACAACAACAACAGTAAGAAGATGGATCAGCGGTTCTACTGTCGCTTCCACCGGAACAATGGGCACGACACGGATCATTGTCGTGCCCTGAAGGACGAGATCGAAGCCCTCATCCAACGAAGGGTACCTTCGGTAGTTCAAACGGGAAGATGCTTGGGACCAGAGGGATACAAGGAATAGGAGGGCTTCCCCTCCTCCTCGAGCGCTCAGACAATAACCCGAGCTGATAAGGAGCCTGAAGAGCCCGAGGGTCAGGCCATCTTACATTGCGTCCATGGTGGGCCAGAAGGAGGGGAGTCCAACGCTTCCCGCAAGGTGTTCGTCCGGGATGTCAACGCCGTCCAGGGCCCCCCTCCCCCCAGGTCCAGCAACTCCCTATCTACTTCTCGGGGGAAGACCTGGAAGGAGTTCGGCTCCAACACTGTGATGCACTCATTGTCAGCCTCAGCATGGCAAACTTCGAGGTCCCGCGCATCCTCGTTGACAACGGAAGCTCGGTGAACATCCTCTTCCTAGAAGCCTTCGAGAACTTGAAGCTGTCCTGAGATAAACTAAAACTAGCCAGATACACATTGCATGGATTCTCCGGCGTCCCGGTGCGAATAGAGGGGATCGTCACTTTAGACGTAACAGTTGGTACGACCCCACACTGAAGGACCGAGTCAGTGGACTTCATGGTTGTCAACGTCAAGGCAGCTTACAACGCCATACTCGGCTGTCCCGGGCTCTGCTCCCTCCAGAATGTTCCTTCGGCCTACCACCAGAAGATGAAGTTCCCTACCAACATTGGTGTCGGAGTTGTCCGAGGAAACCAAGAAGCTGCACGATTGTGCTACATGACGGCGATCGGGGGCGGGGTATTCCCCCTCGATGCCGTCGAGCTTCAGCCCGAGAGAATCCAGCCAGAACCAGAACCGGTAGACGAGCTGGAAGATGTCTTATTCAAGACAAGTGACGCGTCAAGGTGTTTCCGAGTGAGCTGCTCCCTCGCTCTCGACCTCAAAGCTGCCCTGATCAGCTGCATTCGTCGCAATGTCGACCTCTTCTCCTGGAAGCCCTCTGACATGCCCGGTATCTCCGAGGATCTCATCAGGCACAAACTCAGTGTGATCCCTGGTTCGAAGCCGGTCGTCCAGAAGCGACGTAAGTTCGCCCCGGAGTGACAACAGGCAGTAAATGCGGAAGTAGAAAAACTCTTGTTTGCTCGCTTCATACAAGAGGTCAGCTACCCGGAGTGGCTGGCAAACGTCGTAATGGTCAAAAATGCCAGCAGAAGTTGGAGGATCTGTATAGATTTCACTGACCTCAACAAGGCGTGCCCCAAAGATCCGTTCCCTCTCCCTAGCATCGACGCTCTGATCGATGCCACATCGGGTCACGAGCTCCTATCCTTCTTGGACGTCTTTTCGGCTACAACCAGATCCAAATGTTCCCTCCCGACATAGTCAGGACATCCTTCATCACGGACCAAGGGCTCTACTGCTACCGAGTTATGCCCTTCGGGCTAAAGAATGCCGATGCAACTTATCAGAGGCTCGTTATCCGAGTCTTTAAGAACCAAATTGAGCACAACATGGAGGTCTACGTTGATGACATGCTCGTCAAGAGCCAGCAGGGACAGGATCACGTCGCCGATGTGGAAGAGGCCTTTGGGGTCCTTCGGACCCACAACATGAGGCTCAACTCGGTGAAGTGTGCATTCGGCGTTTCCTCAGAAAAGTTCCTCGGGTTCATCATCAGCCAGTGCTGCATCGAGGCGAATCTCGAAAAAATCCAAGCCATAATAGACATGGCCCCTCCCAGGAACATCAAAGAAGTTCAGAGGCTGACGGGAAGAATGGCGGCCATCGGCCATTTCCTCTCCAAATTCGGAGAGAAGTCCCTTTTGTTCTTTAAGGCACTGCGCGGAACCGGAGGGTTCGAATGGGGTAGTCAGCAGCAAGAGGCGTTCGTCCAATTGAAGGAGTACCTCGCCAACCCTCATCTCCTCAGCAAGCCCGAAATAGGTGAGCCACTTTGGCTCTATCTTTCGGCTTCGGAGACCGTGCTCAGTGTCGTCCTTGTTCGAGAAGAGGAATGAGTCCAAAAGCCTCTGTACTATGTGAGCAAGGTCCTGCTCGACACCGAAACCAGATATCAGTGTTCTAAAAAGCGGTCTAGGCGGCCGCCTAGGCGGCGCCTAGGCGCTAGGCGGCCCCCCAACGCCTCGACTAGGGCCTAGGCGTTTATGAAAATCGGAAATGAGTTCTAGGCGGCTAAAATCGGACCTAGGCGGCGTTTAATCGGTCTAGGCGGGTCTAGGCGGACTAGACCTGCTTAGGCCTTAATAAAATTAAAAAAAAAAGTAAAAAAACCCACCGCTCTCGCCTTAAGTAATTAAAAAAAAAAAAAACCCACCGCTCTCACTTTCTCCTCCTAATAAAATTTAAGCATATCTTTAGTTTTTTTTTATCTTGCATAATTTGACATGTATTCGCACTCTCACAACAATCATGTTAAAACTTACAAGTATGGACTTTAATATCACTAACACAGCCAAATAAGTGAAGTTATGCACCAAGGGGGAATGTTTATAAGAAGTATCATGTGCCAACAACTTCAAGGCTCAATCAGTCTACCAGATTATAAGTAGTATGCTTTTCCTCATTAGTGAAGCTATTTATTCATCTTCTATTTTCAGCTCCTAAAATGTCACCCAGATCTACATATCTTTCCAAAGCAATTTATGGATGGCCAATCCACTTAGTATGGGACAGCATGACATGAGATGCGAGGAAGTTATCTGATTTAAGTGTGGTTATTAGTTTAAATTGTTCATCGTTATCAAGCATATCATGAGATCATCTATCAACTTTACATTTATTCTCTCTTTAGAACTTGTATTCTTTTATGAGTAGCCACAATGTGGTTTACATCGGATATGGAGAAGATAGAGTCATCATGTTCACTGATACAATAATACACAAATTCGACTATGTGAAGCCCATCCTACAATTGCAAAGAGAAAAAGTTCAATAGTAAGAATGAGTAGCAATAAAGAGTGAAAAGGCGTAACAACAAAATAAACCCAAAAGATCGATAAATAAATAAATAAATAAATTAGAAAAACCGCCTACCGCCTAGCCGCTTAATCCCCGATTACAAGGTCTAGGCGCTAGGCCCCCATCGGCCGCCCGACTACCGCCTAGCGCTTTTTAGAACATTGCCAGATATTCCAGGATGGAGAAAGTAGCATATGCCTTGGTCATGGCCGCACGGAAGCTCCGTCCATATTTTCAAGCACATTCAGTCCAGGTGCTCACGGATCAGCCCCTGAAGGCCGTGCTCTATAATTTCGAGAGCTCGGGACGACTAGTCAAGTGCTCGATCGAGCTCAGTCAGTATGACATCGGCTATCAGCCAAGGACGGCCATCAAAGGGCAGGCCCTCACCGAGTTCATCACAGAATGCACCATCTCCGAGCAGCCGACAAGCAAGGAAGCCCACCAGACGTGGGAAGTTTACGTCAACGGTTCCTCTTGCGAAGTGGGGAGTGGTGCGGGCATCATTTTACGGGGTCCAGACGGTTTTCTCCTTCAATACTGCCTCCGCCTCAACTTCCCGGCCTCTAACACCGAGGCCGAGTACGAGGCCATGATCGCCGAGCTCACCCTGGCTCATCAGGCCAGTGCCAGATAGATCAGGGCCTTTAGCGACTCTCAGCTTGTGGTCAACTAGATCACTGGGGAGTATGAGGCCAGTGACGATCGGATGATCAGATACCTGGCCGTAGTCCATCGGCTATTAACGTCCTTCGACGAGTCGGCCGTTTTAAGGATCCCTAGGGAGCAGAATGCTCAGGTTAATGCCCTATCAAAGTTAGCTTCCTCATCCTTTGAAAGCCTCGACTGAACTGTCCTGATTGAAGTCCTGCTGAAGCCGAGCACAGACTTTCCTGAGGCTCTATACGTTGAAGACGGAGCTCCTCCCGATGACTGGACCACTCTTATCAAGAAATTTCTAATCAAGGGAGAGATCCCCGAAGACCGGGCCGAAGCGAGGCGGGTCAGGATCCGTTCAGAAAGGTTCGCTATAATCGACGCAATCCTCTTCAAAAGGTCCTACACAACAACGGATGGCAGACCCTACCTCCGCTGCCTGATCCCTGATGAAGCAAAGTATGCCCTCAAGGAGCTACACGAGGGAATCGGCAGATGCCATATGGGAAACCGCTCACTGGCGTGAAAGGATTTTATTCACGGGTACTACTGGCCCACTATGTTGCAAGACGCCCTCGCCCTAGTGAAGAAGTACGGTCCCTGTCAACGATTCTCCCCAGTGAAGAGGGCTTCGCAAGCAAATCTCCGTTCCATGGCCAGTCCGACCCACTTTGCAATGTGGGGGATGGATCTGGTAAGCCCATTTCCGAAGGCAACGGGCCAAAGGAAGTTTCTCATAGTGGCGATCGACTACTTCACGAAGCGGATCGAGGCAGAGCCATTAGCAACGATCACTGAGCAATAGACCCAATTGTTTTTCTGGAAACACATCGTCTGTCGGTTCGGGATCCCACAGGTGATCATCACGAACAATGGGACTCAGTTTGCAGGTAATCATTTGCGAAGATCTCGGGATCCAACGGCGCTTCTCCTCGGTATGTCATCCCCAGTCAAACGGTCAGGCCGAGAATGCGAATCGCCAAATCCTCGACGGCCTCAAGAAACGACTCGATAACTCTGCCAAGGGATTATGGGTCGATGAGCTGCCAAGCGTTCTTTAGGCCCACCGAACGATGAAGAGAATCCCTACAGGGAGAGTTGCCATTCAATCTGACCTACGGTGCGGAGGTCGTCATTCCCTTGGAAATCAGGGATCCCCTCACCCCGAAAATGGCCTTCGATGAAGCAAGCAACTCTGCACAGCTGCGAGCCAACCTGGACCTCGTAGACGAGATCAGGAAGAAGTCCGCCATTAGAAGGAGCATCTACCAACAGAGGATCGAAAGGTTCTAAAACAAAAAGGTGCATCCCACCAACATTAAGCTCGGAGACCTCGTCCTCCGGAGGCTGGCGGTGTCCAACCCCGGCTAAAAGAGAAAATTGGTCCCAAACTGGGAGGGCCCTTACAAAGTACCTTTGGTTGTGCATCCGGGAACGTACCGCCTAACCAACTCAGAAGGCAAGGCCAACAAGTGGCCCTGGAATGCGGAGCACCTCATCAAATTCCTAGGAGGAGGGGATTAGCCTCCACCCCATATAAATCATGAAGAATGTAATCGACACGTCGTGCCCTGTTTTTTGTAAGATTCCAAAATCTTGTAAAAATGCCAGCTTTCTTAAAAAAATTTGTGGCTTCGTATTGATTCCCAATAAAAAATATGTTTCGGGCTCGGCGCTCGGATAGCATCGCAAGCCAAAAAAGCTTTCCTTACAAGCTTATGGATCGGTTCTCTGATAGAATCGCGAGCCAGAAAAGCTTCCCTTACAAGCTTACGGCTCGGCGCTCGGATAGAATCGCGAGCCAGAAAAGCTTCCTTACTAGCTTACGACTCGGCACTCGGACAGTATCGTGAGCCAAAAAAGCTTCCCTTACAATCTTACGGGTCGGCGCTCGGACAGCATCGCGAGCCAGAAAAGCATCCCTTACAAGCTTACGGCTCGGCGCTCGGATAGAATCGCAAGCCAGAAAAGCTTCCCTTACAAGCTTACGACTCGGTGCTCTGCTACGCCCGTACCATCTTCCTGAGAACAAGTGTGGGGGCTCGTCGTCGAACCCGAGCAAGGCCGTGGCTTTCTTCAAAGCCACTCGGCCGATACAGCTCTGCGGCGACCTTCGGCCACGCCCATTACTGGCTTTCTCCCTGGTAAGGGGGCTCGGCATCTGCCCCTGGCATGGGTTAGGGCTTCTTCAAGCTGATCAACCCATGCGCACGGTGACAACCGCCAGGAACACCCGTACCGTCTTCCTGAGAACAATTGTGGGGGACTCGTCGTCGACCCCGAGCAAGGTCGTGGCTTTCTTCAAAGCCACTCGGCCGATACGCTCGGTGCCAACCTTCGGCCACGCCCATTACTGGCTTTCTCTCCGGTAAAGGAGCACGGTATCTGCCCATGGCATCAGTTGGGGCTTCTTCAAGCTGATCAACCCATGCGCACGGTGGCAACCGCTAGCAACGCCCGTACCGCCTTCCTGAGAACAAGCATGGGAGCTCGTCGTCTACCCCGAGTAAGGCCGTGGCTTTCCTCAAAGCCACTCGGCCGATACGCTTGATGGCAACCTTCAGCCACACCCATTACTGGTTTTCTCCCCGATGAGGGGGCTCGGTATCTGCCCCTGGCATAGGTTGGGGCTTCTTCAAGCTGATCAACCCATGCGCACGGTGGCAACCGCCAGCCATGCCCGTACCGTCTTCCTGAGAACAAGTGTGGGGGCTCATCGTTGATCCCGAAGCAAGGTCGTGGCTTTCTTCAAAGCCACTCACCGAAACGCTCAGCGGTGACCTTTGGCCACGCCCATTACTGGCTTTCTCCCCGGTAAGGAGGCTTGGCATCTGCTACTGGCATAGGTTGGGGCTTCTTAAAGCTGATCAACCCATGCGCACGGTGACAACCTGCCAGCCATGCCCGTAGCGTCTTCCTGAGAACAAGTGTGGGGGCTCGTCGTCGACCCCGAGCAAGGCCACGGCTTTCTTCAAAGCCACTCGGCCGATACGCTCGGTAGCAACCTTCGGCCACGCCCATTACTGGATTTCTCCTCGGTAAGGGGGCACGGCATCTGCTCCTTGGCATAGGTTGGGGCTTCTACAAGCTGATCAACCCATGCGTACGGTGGCAACCGCCAGCCACGCCCGTACTACCTTCCTGAAAACAAGTATGGGGGCTCGTCATCGACCCCGAGTAAGGGCGTGGCTTTTCTTAAAGCCACTAGGTCGATACGCTCAGCGGTGACCTTCGGCCACGCCCATTACTGGCTTTCTGCACTGTAAGGGGGCTCGGCATCGGCCCCTGGCATGGGTTGGGGCTTCTTCAAGCTGATCAACCCATGCGCACGGTGGCAACCGCCAGCAACGCCCGTACCGTCTTCCTTAGAACAAGTGTGGGGGCTCGTCATCGACCCCGAGCAAGGCCGTGACTTTCTTCAAAGCCACTCGGCAGATACGCTCGGCGGTGACCTTCGGCCATGCCCATTACTAGCTTTGTCCCCGGTAAGGAGGCTCGGCATCTACCCCTGGCATAGGTTGGGGCTTCTTCAAGCTATTCAACCCTTGCGCACGGTGGCAACCGCCAGCCACGCCCGTACCGTCTTCCTGAGAACAAGTGTGGGGGCTCGTCGACGACCCCGAGAAAGGCCGTGTCATTCTTCAAAAGGCACTCGGCCAATCCGCTCGGCGGCGACCTTCGGCCACGCCCATTACTAGCTTTCTTCCCAGTAAGGGGGCTCGACATCTGTCCCTGGCATAAGTTGGGGCTTCTTCAAGCTGATTAACCCATGCGCACGGTGGCAACCGCCAGCCACACCTGTACCGTCTTTCTGAGAACAAGTGTAGGGACTCATCGTCGACCCCGAGCAAGGCGTGGCTTTCTTCAAAGCCACTCGGCCGATACGCTCTGCAGTGACCTTTGGCCACGCCCATTACTGGCTTTCTCCCCGGTAAGAGGGCTCGGCATTTTCCCCTGGCATAGGTTGGGGCTTCTATAAGCTGATCAACCCATGTGCACGGCGGCAACCGCCAGCCACGCCCTACCACCTTCCTGAGAACAAATTTGGGGGCTCGTCGTCAACCCCGAGCAAGGCCGAGGCTTTCTTCAAAGCCACTCGGCTGATACGCTCACCGGAGACCTTCGACCACGACTACTTTCATGAAATTTTCATTAAGGTTTAGAACGCCCGCCTTCGGCAGACGCCCCGAGCCTCAAGCCGATTGGTTAACCCTTCTTTCGCCCACGAACAACTTTGGGTTTGCAGCTTTCGCGAGCCAAAACCCCGAACTATTCGAGGACGGCAGGGGAGCCACCGACCCTCGGCTCTCTCCGACCCTCCGAACCAATTGGTCGGCCCCCCACTCACCAACGAACAACCTGGGGTCTTACGGCCCTCAAGGCTAAAACTTCAAATTGTTCGAGGGTGATTGGTGAACCTCCAATCTGGAGCCCTCGGAAAAATTTAAATTTTGGGATGCCCACCTTCGGTAGGCACCCAAGTCGAGTGAGATCAGACACTCACATCTTGACAACCAGCGAAGGGGGGGTGGGGGTTATATAGCCCCTGAGACGCGCAGTTATTGCATCTGGGAATCCCAAATGGTAGAAGGCAAAATGTCGCCATTAATTCTTATTGGGAGGCGAAAACGTCGCCATTAATGACTATCGAAAGGATCAACGCCACTGCGTAGGCACCCGCTGCACCAGGTCACCTCGGCGGCGACCCCCTGTGTGCCAAGTTCGATGACCATACTCGCCCAATAAGACTATCAGGTACAAAGATAATCGAATGTTCATATCATACTCATCGCGTACAACTCAATGAACATCGGTACAAAGATAATGCACAGCTTACAACTCACATACATCCGGCTTAAAACTCGAATTCAGCTCTCCCTTCAAGGCTCCTCTCACGCTCGGCCAGACCAACTAGGGAAGAGACCCCTGCCACCGAGCTTCCCGCATCTTCAGGCAGGGCACCCACCAATAAAAATGTCGGAGACCGCCCCGGGGTCGAGTTGCTCGCCTCCTCGATCAAACCTATGCCTAACACCAGCTTCAGCCTGCAGATCTCCAGCTTTTTCTCAACAACGGACGCATGAAGGAAAGACTCCGAAGCCGACCGCCCACTCAAGGCATCCGAGATGGACCAGTCCGTCTCGATTATCCACTAGTCCCGGTCGGCTATGGCTTTTTTCAGACGAGCCACCTCCAGACTGAGCTCCCTAGACTTGTTCAAGAAATAATTAACTGCGGCCACTCGGTCCCGAGCCTGTTTTTGCTGGCGAGCCAGAGCTGCCTCCATGGCCACCTTCCCCGCTCGGACCAGGGATTCCTCGGCGGAAACAGGGTCGACAACCAAAACCTCGTGCGTCTATCAAAAGACGAGAGAAAACAAACTATCACAAAGGAGAACTAGAAAATGTGCAAGTTACAAAGCCTCGGCCAAAAAACTATTTTCCATTACTTTCAAAGATGGTGATACAAAACTGCGGTGGCCAGTCTGCAAGAGGCATACACATTCAAAAAAGAAAGAAAAACCTAGTCTATGCTTGGGGGGGCACCTCTTTGTCAGCTTGGTCGCCCCCTATCTCCTCGTCACCGGGAGTCGGCAGGAAGTTCCGACTCCCAACCGTAGTGGACGTGGTCGACATTCTTCTCCGGATAAATCCTCCGGAAATGCTCCTTGGCCCGTCGTATGCCTCGTCTTGCGCCATGATCAGGGCATCTGCCAAGGTAGCATGCATCCTCTCCAAGGCCTTCCGTCCCTTCACCGCCTCCTCTTCGATCCTCTCCTTATGGCGATCCACGTCCTTCTTGTGATGCTCAAAGATTGAGGCCATCTGGGCCTCGTGGACGACCGCCATGTTCTGAGCCTCCTTCAGGTGGCAGCCTTCCTGACAAACTCGACGGCCACAGGACCCTGCAGCAGGGAGTCCCCCTGAACAATCGACCAGTTGGGGGGAAGGGCCACAACCCCTGTTGTCCCACCATCTGCTCGGCAGTGGGCCGAGGTAGGGGATGCCTCTGCCCCGGGGCCTCTACAGTCTTCTTGTTGCCCGAACTGCCCCTCGCATCCCGAGGAGCCCTCGGCGTATGGGGCTGATGCCTTTTTGCCCTCTTCGTGGGAGAAGGCTCCTCGGCTACCTGGGTTGGTCCCTTGCCGGACCCCCCACCTTGGGCGGCTAGCTTCTCCTGCTCCGCCTTCTTCGCCCTCTCCGCTCTCGCCTTCTCGGCGACAGCTAACAAGGCGCGCCTGTCAACGACCTGCTGGGAAGTCATCTCTACAAAAATAAAAGAAGAGGGGCTAACGTTAACACGAAGGCAGAAAGATGCAAAAATTCAGAACGAAAATATACTAGGGTCGGCTGGGCTCAGTCCGGCCCGGGCCAGGTGTAGCTCCGTCACTCGAGGCCACGCTATGTTGTGCCCCCCAACAATTTTCTCAACCCTCTTCTACTCCTTTTTCGTCAAGTCACTGCGCTTCGGAGGTTTGTGGTTCGGCTTGAAAAAATTCCACGAGGTCGGAATCCCCCAAGACTTCTCGCTCCGGACCACGAAGTATTTTTCTTTCCACCCTTTGATGGAATCCGGATGGCTGTGCATCACCTTTTTATGCGGCCTAGGCAAGAAGTAAAATATCCCCTCCGCATCGCCGAGCGAGCTGATCTCTAAGATGGCTCGGAAGTAGGTCAACCTCAGTTTCACACCCTTCTCTTGGCACTTCAGAATGAAACAAATCAAGTGCTTCCAGGAGTTTGGGCCATACTGCATCGGGCTTAGCTTCGCCCAATTTAAAAGCCTCTTGACGAAGGGGTGCAGCGGCAGCCTCAGTCCCGAGACGAAGGCATCCTCGGGAAAGATACAATAGCCCGGTGCAAGAGTTGTGGTGGGTCAAATGCTGGGGCTCGGAATAAAGACTTCAAACTCCCAAGGAATGAAGTAGGCAGCCCTCAGGATATGAAGATAGTCCACCTTCAAGACACACAGAATGCCGTCCAACCGAATCTTCATCCTGCTCTCCTCGTCCGGTACAGGAGGAAGAGGGTCGATATCTTTGACATCATCGGGGTACATCCTGATCGACCCCGAATTTTTAAAGAATACAGGGGGAAATTCGAACCCCGGTCTAGGGGCATATTTATCCGGAGAAGGCAGACTGCCCGGAAAGCTTAACTTCTTCTTCTTCCGATGAGGACGAGCCTTCCTCTCGGGTGATGGCATCGACAAAGGTGGTAGAGGCGGAAGGTCGTCTCCATCCCTAACCGCCCCCTCATGCTGTGCCTTCGTCAGGACCTTCCTGAGCGCCCTCCCCGTCATCTCCATCATCCTCATCATCATCAACGACACCCTGACCCTCGGGTTCCTGATCCTCCTCATCCTCTTCATCACCCTCGAGATCCTGATCCTCCTGATCCTCCTGATCCTCCTTATCCTCGACATCCCCCTCTCCCTCTTCCACCTCCTCGCCTTCGTCTACGGGCTCCTTCCCCGGCCTTTGGGATATCAGCGACGACACTACAAAGACCACATCATCACCTCCATTCGACCCCGGGTCTATCACGACTTCCTCCTTAACCATATATTTGCTAAGGGACGAAGACGTCTCTGACTATGATTCCTCCGCGGATCAGTCCGACGAACTAGCTTCGGATCCGGACTGAGAGCACGACATGACTAAGCAAGAATACTAACCTGAGATATATACCACGCGATCACCGGAAAATCTCGCCGACGGCAAGTGAGACCCTATTCTTATGAAATTGGAAAGTGAAAGTAAAGAAATGGAGAAAAGAAAAGTGGGGAATGGGGGGAGATTTAAAGCGGAGGAAGCGACTCCTCGATTTCCGCAATCATATCTGGCCGTTGGATCTTAAATCATCTAACGGCCGCTAAGATTTGGCATCGCTCCGAATCTTGCGCTCATAACGTCAGCAGTGGGCACAAAATTACCCAACTACCCCCCAGGCATTTTTCCAACAAACAGACTTTTTCGACAAGTCAAGAGGGGTCGACGCTCGGATGACATCGCGACCCACAAACTCCCTCCCTATTATGCATGAAGCTCGGAGCTCGGATGACATCGCGAGCCACAACTTCCTCTTCTATTTTACAGAAGGGCCAATGCTCGGATGGCATCACAAGCCACCAACTTCCTCTTCCATTCCAACAGAAGGTTCAACTATCGGATGGCATCGCGAGCCATAAACTCCTTCCC
Source organism: Hemerocallis citrina (assembly GCA_017893485.1). Taxonomy (NCBI): domain Eukaryota; kingdom Viridiplantae; phylum Streptophyta; class Magnoliopsida; order Asparagales; family Asphodelaceae; genus Hemerocallis; species Hemerocallis citrina. The sequence goes on along the minus strand of CM030367.1, from coordinate 61,502,697 downwards.
TATCATGCATGAAGCTCGGAGCTCGGATGGCATCGTGAGCCACAACTTCCTCTTCTATTTAACAGAAGGGTCGGAGCTCAGATGACATCGCGAGCCACAACTTCCTCTTATATTTAACAGAAGGGTCGGTACTCGGATGACATCGCGAGTCACAACTTCTGCTTCTATTTAACAGAAGGGTTGACGCTCGGATGGCATTACGAGCCACAAACTTCAGAGGAGGCTCGGAGCTCGGATAACACCGTGAGCCCCAAGCGCCCTCCTCCATTCAAGGGGGCTTGGAGCTCGGATAACACCACGAGCCCCAAGTGTAATACCCTAAAATTTCATTTTTATAAAAATACTATGTTTTACATGTTGTGCATGTGCAAACTTCATGTGTTTATTTTATATGAAATCTCATTTTGTATGAACAATTATTTTCCTTTATTTTTTCTAAAAAGTCTATTTCCAAAAGCCTAAAACACTAATTAATTATTTTAGCCTACTTTAATTAATTATTAATTTGTTGTCTTGGCCCACAAGCCTAAGCCCACTATTTATGAAGCCCACCAATTTAATTAATCAATTAAATGATCACACTTGTCATGTAGAGACAAAATGTGAACAATTTGATTAATTAAAATTGTACAAACTTCTACATAGAGGACTAGGTGGCACGTGCGAAGCACGTAGTGTGCAATGCACACTAGATTGGGGCCGGTTTGTTCTTGAAGAGATGGAGAGTGTGGGTATGTATTCATGGGTAGTTATTTTGTGTGTGGGTGGTTGCTACAACTTCTACTCCTATCCTAGCCCTCCATTCTACAACTATCCAATCAATCCTAGCCTTTCAATCTATTTCAAAACTAATATAAATGCCCCCTTTCATACTTGTATTCTACACTTAAGCAAATATTAAAGGAGATTTGTATACATATTAGTGTGAGTTGAGTGTGAGTGTTCCCCCATTGGAGGCCGGCCATCCCTACAAGAAGAAGCTCTCGGTTTTTGGCAAGGAGCAAGGAGAAGGAGTTCGTTGCACTGCAATCTAGGAGGAGAAGGCACTCGCTCGCAATCTAGGAGGCTCTAGGGGATTTTTTTAAATTGGTTTTCTTCAAAATGTGGGTGTTTTTCATGAATTCTAAAGTAGAAATCATGCTAGGGAATGAAATTGAATTGTTATTATGAAATACTAGTTGAAATGAAATGCATGCTTGCCTAAATAGAAGGGAATTGAGAAATTAGCAAATATATATTGATTGATTACTATATTTATAAATTATAAGTGAAGTGAATATTCTCGTTATTTCTAATGTTAGTATGCAAAATATGTCCTAAATGTGAACTATGTTGTTTAACTAGTAAAAGACTAACATCATGTTTATGGATTAAAGTGCTAAAGTAGAATGGTGTGTTAAAGATGAATTGATAGAATAAATTATTAAGAAATGATTGGTAATAGATGTCATGAAATTTCCCATTGCTATTTATAGCATTAGAAAAAATGAAAAGGAATGTATTTTTGCAAACAAATGATCGAATGCATCATGTGTAATTAATAAAACAGAAGTTCTTATAAAGCAAATTTTTAAGTAGATTGTGATCTGAAAAGTTATGTTTCAAAAACAGAAGAAAATATATTTTTAGACTTGAAAAACATCGTAGAGCAGTCGACTGATCACATTTAACAGTCGACTGGGCTAATCGTTTATTTTTTAATTTAAAAATCATAGTGGAACAGCCGACTGTCCATATAAGACAGTCGACTCCTCTGAGTATTTTATTCTCGAGCTATAGAAACTCGCAGAACAGCCGACTGGTCATGGTTAACAGTTGACTGCCCTGAACATTTTTATTTTTGAGTTTAAAAACATCGTAGAACAGGCGACTGGTGATCTGTGACAGTCGACTTCCCCGAAGTTTTAAGTAAATCTGTATTCTCTTTGTTAGATAATTTCTATGACCTATGTCTTAGTATAAATGAGATTTGAGACGGTTTTTACAGAGAGGAACTTATTTTGATTATTAACTTTTTATATAAAGGAAATTGAAGGGATTGTTTAAGAAGTTTAAAATGAGATTTTGGGTAATGAGAAATTTGAAAGGTGTGAGATTGTGAAACAATTGAAAATGTGAACTGTGGAATTAGAATGGATTGAAATAGAATTATGTGAGTTTATAAACTAGTGAATGTGACATGTTTGAAGAATTTCAGTTTTTCAAGTATCTATGCATTGAATTATTGATTGTGGTGAATTATGAAAGATGTGAATACATGAATACTATGCTTTTGAAACATGAATGGTGATAAATCATGAAAAGGTCTTATAAGCATGACATTGTAATTATGAGTTGAAATTGAGAATTAGGATATAGCCAAGCCTTATACCGGCAGAGAAATAAATTGAAATGGAATTTGAAATGAAAAGACCAAGACTTATGTCATGTTGAATAAATGGATAAGACCAGTATAGTGGGAGTGCTACATTCTAAGAGATTGATTTTATTCATGATTTAATTAAATTAAGGATTAGATACATAGTGAAGATGTGATTAAAGTAAGAGAAAAACATTGAGTATGAGGGCCATTGGATTGGCGGCGTGAGAGTATTCACAAGATGTCCCATGATGAGTCATGATAGGGCGTGGATACTGCTCCAGAGTACCGTCCCGGTGGCGACGCTCGTGGGGTGTTTGATGACTGCGGGTGATGTCATGTCTATGGTAGGAGCTGAATTACCACAAGATGCACGCATGATGAGTCATGTGTCAGTGCGTTGGGATTCCCTCCAGGACGCCTAGACATGAGTTCGTAGGTCAGAAAATATCTAGGATACTTACCGTAGTTACAGTAGTAGATTGAGTCATGGCGAGGGATTGAACTCTATAAGATGAAGAACGATTAAGGGCTTGCCCTCGGACCTATGTAGTATGGGATGCATAGAATCCGAACAAGTGCGCATTAGTGTTATATAATATAAATAATTGCATTAAGGACTAAGTGCACATTCACAACACGACAACAATAGGATAGTCCCTTTAGCTTTGTTTGTGACAAGTTTGTGTTTGTTAAGAAATGAGAATCGTTATACTGTTTCCGGCATAGAGAGGATGGTCGCGTATAATATTTCGTCAGTTGAATGAACTGACGCGCCCACAGTTTTATATGCAGGGTAAAGATGCTTGACTATTGAAGTATACATGCTGCGCAGGATTGAGTTAAATATTGTTTCATGTAATTTATTGTAATATTGCTTCCGCTGTGATAATGTATAAGTGTAAATGTAACTCTGATGAAAGAAAATTTTTTATTTCCTTGTAAAATTGTACGAAAGAAGTATAAAGATCCTGTGGAATCTCGAATTCAGTTGTATTTTGGAATTCGGGGTGTTACACCAAGCGTCCTCCTCTATTCAAGGGGGCTCGGAGCTCGGATGACACCGCGAGCACCAGAAGCCCTCCCCTATTCACAGGGGGCTCGGAGCTCGGATAACACCGTGAGCCCCAAGCGCCCTCATCTATTTGAGGGGGCTCGGAGCTCGGATGACACCGCGAGCCCCAGAAGCCCTCCCCTATTCACAGGAGGCTCAGAGCTCGGATGGAATCACGAGCCCCAAAACCCTCCTCTATCCCACAAGCGAGGGGCTCGTCTGCCGACCCCCAATGCTCGACAAAACGAGCTCCAACCCGATAGACCTCAACGTCCCCTCGCTCTTCCAACTAGCGAAAGGATCGTCTGCCGATCCTCGGAGCTCGTCTATCGACCCCAGATGCTAGGCAAACCGAGCTCCAACACGACAGACCTCGACGTCCCCTCGCTCTTCCAACCAGCGAGAGGATCGTCTGACGACCCTCGGAGCTCGTCTACCGACCCTAGACGTTCGGCAAATCGAGCTCTAACCCGACAGACCTCGACGTCCCCTCGCTCTTCCAACTAGCGAGAGGATTGTCTGCCGACCCTCGGAGCTCGTCTACCGACCCCAGATGCTCGGCAAACCGAGCTCCAACCCGACAGACCTTGACG